>JBAIZL010000005.1:48883616-48951116 GCA_036971475.1 Prosapia bicincta
AGAGCACTTGAAAAATATTCTAAAAAACGTGACTCATGTCCAGGGTGTCCTTATGTATTACATGTAGGGGTAGTAGGAAAATTTAATTATCGCAGTGGGGACTTTTTATATTACGACAATCTGTCAAAATGACTGCAGCTTACAGAGGGCTTGAAATAATTTCCCCACATCCATGACATTGTATAATATTGGAAGTAGTTACATGACACAAGTCGAGTTTTAAGGTGTAAACATAAATGCATACTATAGAACAAGGTTTTCATTTCCCCTTCTTCGCCCTTTCCTTTTTATTTCTTCGGATGTATCACTTTTCTGATAACGCTAATTAAATATTTCACTTGATTGTTATCAAATACTCGTACAATCCCAGTTAAAATAGAACATGAATTTCGAGACAACCCTTTTGAATTATTTATGTAAGCGCTGGCGTACGGGAAGTTGTTTATCAACACATGCGCACAGCACCCACAGCCAATAAATTGGTTTACATCTTAAAACCAAGAAAAATATTAGAACCTCTTAATCTAGAAAACAAAATTAGTGTGCACGGTAAACTTGTCAGCGACGGTATAAAGGGAGCACTCTGCCGGCGGGATAGGTAAGGCGGAAACACCACCCTGTCATCTGTGGCTTTCTAGTTCTAAAAACAGCTGACGATTTGGTCTTAATTACATTCACGTAACTAGATAACTGCTACTTTTATCTGTAATGCAACAGCTGTATGTCAGAAGTTTGACCTATAAATTTAAGACAAGAATTGTAGGGTATTGTGTGTCTCAGTAACCTTGAGCACGATTTCATGAGTGTGTTGTTCACTCACATCAACAGAACACAAATTTTCGTTTCTGTTTATCACTGTAGCAGTAATATTCCACGAAAGCAGGCTAAATACTTGCATAGAAATTCAATTGAAAAAAAAAACAGGGATTTAACTAAAAGTTACAACAAGTTATAGCGTATATATGTACTATTTTGTTTTATTGTAGATTTATGTCTATAAATAAGTATAATTTTTTACCTTTAGGCTACAACACTTTATAACCATCATTGTCAGTATTATCAAGAGGATGATAGATGTTAATATGTCGATAATGCTGGCAATGACTGTTGGTAAAAAGCTTAGAGCTATATATTGAGGACTACATATACATTTGTGTGTGTGTGAATACATACATATATATATATATATATATATATATATATATATATATGTGTGTGTGTGTGTGTGTGTGTGTGTGTGTGTGTGTGTGTGTGTGTGTGTGTGTGTGTGTGTGTGTGTGTGTAAGTTTTTCATATGAAAAGTAGCGCCTAGAAAACAAACGTGTCGTGTTAGAATCATATTCCTAAAGTAGATATATATTCATATACGAATTTTGTCCATGAAGTAGACCAGCTGTTTATAAAAGGAGTGTCGTCTAATTTATCGATTTGGAACTTTAAAATAGTCGATAATTGTAGCTTGTTGGAGCAGAATTGCTCGCTCTTACATTGATGTTATTTATAGTGTCCTAAGTAAATGTTCAACAACTTTTCCTGAATACATTGTTAAAATATAATAAACAATACATCAAAAGAAATGCAGATGAAAATTCTGTTATAAACAAGGAGAGAGTAGTTATGGTGTAGTTTTTTCCATTGTTTTTAAAATAAATTTAATTATTTTGGGGAAATTTAGGAAAGTATGTTTTTAAATGCCAAAAATGTTTGTAAAACGTATTCATTAAAAAAATTCAATTGATATTGTTGCGAAACTCCATTAAAAATGTTTATTTTAATACAAAACTGTATATTTGGGGTTTTCCAGATTGTCTTGTCACTAACAGTTCGTCGGCTAGACACTACTGCCGAAATTTTAGCGTTGTCTGCATCATTACCGACAAGGCCATGTCCTGTCTGGTCTGGGACCATTACAATACCGGTCAATGCTGCCGGGAGGGGGAGTTAAGGTGGGCAGTGGGGAATTTTGAAAACTTGTTTTTACTTGTGTAAGTGGGATTTGGAAAAAACCGATTTAATGATTGTTTAAAAATATTCGGCTCGGAACTGCTGGTGAGCCGATCAGCTGATTTTAATGCCGTGTATCCGCAATGCTTTTTATACGTACAAACTTACCGCGCGAGCAATAAAACATGATTTATGGTTTTATAATGGTGAGTGCACAAGAAGCTCCCTATTATCTGTTGGGAATAATGTAAACACGCTTGGTCTTCGTCAAGATGGCTTTTTTGGTGATAAAAACTGTGAACCTGTCCACTTCCATATACGAGCCTGTAGGCCTACTTAACGACACTTGAGGATTATAAACCTTGTTCTGTTCCATTCTCCGTTTTCTCTTTTAAGAACCGAATATTCGCTTTTGGTTTTTATTATTAAACTCTTCTTTAAAGTAAGTAACCGTGTTTGGCCCCTATATAGAATAAAATCTAGACATCCAATTAAGTTAAAATAATTTTTTTTTAAACCTACAGTGGATGACAATTGATGTTAATACAATTATTTCAAATATTCATTCAATAATTAAATTATAAAAATTCAGGGGTTTAGGTTGGATTCGAACTGACTTCTTGTTCGAAGTCTAACGCTTTGGCACTAAACCAACTTTCCCATAGTTAGATATTTATTTTCCAAAGATGTATAAGAATTTTTCTTTTGCCACCATTTGGTTGTCGTCGAAACCCCCCTATATTCAATGAGGTTGCTTAATGAGGTTGCCCCCATTGTACAACCTTACATTGTTGCCAAGGTTAGTTACCACACAATATTATAAATAATGCTCTAGGATTAAAAATGAATGAAAATAATAAAATAAACGAACAAACTGGATTAACGGTATCGAACCTTGCTTCACAAACGAACAATGCGAAAGGAAAGAGAAAAGAAACTACAACACAATGCAAGCACCGAAAAAAAGCGTACAAATAGTAACAAACAAGAATAATAGTCCAACAGTGTACATAGAAAGGAAAATGGAAAATTGCAAAGATTTCTATTTTGGCACTTAATTATTGAAATTCTGATGTATGTATTTACATATTTATATTAATTGTGATTATAAAATAAAAGAAACTAAAATAAAATTTTTCTTTTTTGACTTAACGAATTGGCTTTAAAAAAAATTATATTACTTGTTTTAGTGGTACAAATACAAGTATGTAATAAGAATATCATACAATGGGAAGAGAAAAGCAAGCAATCAATGCAAGGGCTTTAAGAATTCCTAGTTTAAACACAATAAACAAAAATGTACAGTTTGAAATAAATATAATGTAGAAGATAGGCTAGTAAAGATATTAAATTGCAAGAGCGTGGAAGACTAAATTCTATACTTTCTGTTGTATCTAAACAAAAAATAGCAACCACAATTACAACATAAGGTGGCAAGGTTGGCAAACTTAGCTTTCGGACCTCATTAGCAACATGTTGCGCACGCTTATAATATCGCCTGTTAAGACTAACCAAATGACCTTAAAACTAGTATTTGGATATGAGCTGGAAAAAGAACTGGTTCACAATTGAATTCTAGAAATACTCTTATTTAAAATTCTATATTAGAACCGTAAGACGGTATTTACCCCTTTATCGAGATTTAGAAGCATAGGAATATACTAAGGGATGCAATGATCTTTTAATACCAGTATTGGGGAAACATCTCTCACTGATGTGGATAGGGTAGCTTACTAGAAGTAGTTTGAACCGCTATCGGGGACATATGAAAGTATTAAAATTAAGTGTAGGGGAATGATAGGGACAAGAGTAGACAAATGGAGAAACGTGTCGGATGGTCGCTTACTCGAAGTAGTCCAAATCACTATCAGGAACATATACAAGTTTTACCAGTTAAACGTATTGTAGAAACACAAGGACAAGAGAAGGCAAGTGGAGGACACTGTGGTTCGCGTGCGCAGAATAGCTTGCCTGAAACAGACCAAATCACTATCAGGAACATATACAAGTTTTACCAGTTAAACGTATTGTAGAAACACAAGGACAAGAGAAGGCAAGTGGAGGACACTGTGGTTCGCGTGCGCAGAATAGCTTGCCTGAAACAGACCAAATCACTATCGGGGACATATACAAGTTTTACCCGCTAAACGCATTGTAGAAACATAAGGACAAGAGAAGGCAAGTGGAGGACACTGTGGTTCGCGTGCGCAGAATAGCTTGCCCGAAACAGACCAAATCACTATCAGGAACATATAAAAGTTTTACCAGTTAAACGTATTGTAGAAACACAAGGACAAGAGAAGGCAAGTGGAGGACACTGTGGTTCGCGTGCGCAGAATAGCTTGCCTGAAACAGACCAAATCACTATCGGGGACATATACAAGTTTTACCCGCTAAACGCATTGTAGAAACATAAGGACAAGAGAAGGCAAGTGGAGGACACTGTGGTTCGCGTGCGCAGAATAGCTTGCCTGAAACAGACCAAATCACTATCAGGAACATATAAAAGTTTTACCCGCTAAACGCATTGTAGAAACATAAAGACAAGAGAAGGCAAGGGGAGGACGGTGTGGTTCGCGTGCGCAGAATAGCTTGCCTGAAACAGACCAAATCACTATCGGGGACATATAAATGTAGACCTATTAGCGTTACACCTAGATGTACGAAAAGGATAAACAGTAAAAAGCACTAGAGAAAAGTTTTGGCTCACGTGGGCCGGAGTCGCTTACTCGAATCTCCATCATTGACATATAAAGGTAATGCCCGCTACACTCAGACATAAGTGAAAGTTGGTCGGGAAGTCGCACGCGTAGGTAGGGAAGTCGCTTAAACAAAATAGAACAAATCGCTTTCGAGGACTTATAAGGTTTTTTATCACTTGCCCAATACTGTATGGAAACAGAAAAAGTTGCAATGTAATGTATTAAAAATGTCTTTGTAATATTTAGCAGAGCTAATCAGTTTACTTTTACCAGCAAACCTTTACATTACGTACATATTAAACTATCTATAGCGAAAAGACCAACACACTATAAGTAATGATCTAGTTAGCTTTACGATGAACAGCAATAATTGCATTCAAGTAAAATCAGCGTGAGTTCACGCCGCATACCCTCACCTCCGACAAGCTCGTCTAGACAGTTTAATAAGCCCTCGCCCGCCCCACCCACTTCCGCACAAGATATTGATTGAGGACACATTGTCTGGTCGCTGTCGCTGTGACATCAAAGTCAAAATTTGCTGTCTAGCGGCAATTTACGCTAATTTTACAGCCCCTATAGAAAAGAGTTTCACAAAATTAGCCTGTAAACAAAATATAACGTCAATATTTAAAATTAGCTATTTAATTAAATAATAAAAAAGGGTAGTTTTTTAAATAATATAAAGAGAATGTTTGAGTCTTTCAAAAGGAAGACAGAAGTTGCAAACCCATGTTGTCTGAAAAGGGATAAAACTGAGGTATATTAGACGGAAGAAAGCTTTATAACTGACAGTTTTCTCCCCCGAAATAGAATAAAGAAGAGAAATAACAGAAGAATAATCGGATGAGTAGGGATGATTCATCCAAAGTGGGCTACTAGTTGTCAGGATCATAGAAAAGTAGACAATATTGTCTACTATCAGGATCATAGAAAGGTAGATGGTAAAAATATTGCTACCCTTTGTAAGGGTGTAATTCAGATTAGGTTTATAAGTAGACACATCACCATTAGGGCATTGAAGTAGTTTACTCGTTATCAGGATCATATAAAAGTAGATGATAACAATATTGCTACCCTTTATAAGGGTCCAATCCAGATAAGATTTATAGATAGAAACATCATTATTGGTACAGTGAAGTAGACAATACGTTATCACGATCATAGAAAGGTAGATGGTAACAATATTGCTACCCTTTGTAAGGGTGTAATTCAGATAAGGTTTATAGGTAGACACTTCACTATTGGCGCATTGAAGATGTTTACTCGTTACCAGGATCATATAAAAGTAGTGAGTACTCTTTATAGGTAGAGGGGGGCCATATTACTCGCGTCCGTGGTCTTCGCACTACACGTGTTCCTTGGGTAATGCCAATGCGCCGACCAGACATAGACATAATACAAGCTCCTCGAGATAGAACCGGCCCTTGTAAGGGCCTGGACACAGATCTTCGGATTCTCTTCTGGATTGCTGTTGGTCTAAGTAGCAGTATATTCTCAGAACTAAAATGAAACATCCTATCCAAGGATGTGGATATAAATGTCATTGCTGAAGCGCGAGCTTCTACGGAGACTCCCTAATTTTATGCATCTGGGTTATACGAACCACATACTCAAAAAAAGCCGACAAGTGACGTCAGGAATAGTATGTGGTATAAAAACTCTCAAATAAGCAAGTTAGAAATACTCCATGAAATGGCGGATCGATAAACTATAATTAATCCAAGTGACCACAAGGAAAGGAAAACAATGGTTTTCATCCTCTAGTATGGTAGTGAAGCCACCATAACAGCGAGCGCTTGTATCTCCGCTAAGCTAGACATCACCCAAAACATTGCGCTAATGGTAATCACAGGAGTTCCGAAATCGACACCAATCGCAGCAATGGAGGTTCAGGCGAACGCTGAACCCATACAATGCCGTAACGAGACATCGTCCTTAATTTTTGGGAAAGGAAAAAAAATACACCCCACAAATGGGAGAACTATTAGCAAGCGTCGCCCCGTCTAACCATTGACTGTGGCCCATTCTGTTACAGAAAAATACAACATCTTGCTTGGATATGCCTAAATGTTGCCCCCGGTGGGAGAAACAGCCCGCTTCTCTCCAACCTCTGATCTACGCCTGGAAAACCACTCTCTTCCAAAACATGTCATCGGACATCGAACTGAGGATAGCTGCGCTAGAGACGATCAACGTCAAATATCCAGAACCAGAGTGGCTCCGCATATACAGTGACGGTTCATGCATGCCGGGAGCAGGGAATACCGGAACTGGATATATCTCCATAGTTTTCTAAGGCTCCATGGAGCTTTTTTTTACTTGCACTAAAAAGTAGACGGAATCATGAGAAAGCTTGACATCTACCCGTGTGTTGTGATGATTGAAATTTTATGTGACTGGACATGGTCGAAGTGTTTCTCCGAAATTCAATTCTCCTCTACTGAAAGTTGTACACGTGTCCATACAATCAGATTTTTTAATATTACAACACGTATTATTTCATTATAATAATTTGAAATTAAAGAAAGCATAGAGAATAATAACACATTCTTGTACTATTATTTTTAAAAAACAAAATAGAATAGCTATGACTATACAACATAAATTTGTAATATAGTAAAACTTGAAAAATTTTCATTTGTTTGATGTGGTATATTTATTCAATGTTAAATATATTAGCTTTATTTACACATGAGATTATTTTAAATCTTTTCCTGTTAGCATATCTATCAGAAAATCATTATTAAAACAACGTTGTGGTAAAAGTTGCTAAATATATATAAACTATGCAACACTGTTTTCTTGTATTCACTTTCACTATATGTACTTAAATCTTACTTGGTATTTATGCGAGTTAACTTTCAAAGATTGATAGTATCTCATTACCGAGCATCACTAACCGGAGATTGTAGTATACTGCGTCCTAGTAGATGGCAGTCTACTACAACCCCCGGTCAGTGATGTTCGAATAAGATTCTTGTTTAAGTACATATAGTGAAAGTGAAATATATATATATATATATATATATATATATATATATATATATATACTGTATATATATATATATATATATATATATATATATATATATATATATATATATATATATATTTAGGACACACACACACACTGCAACCTGAAATCGATAAAACACGCTTTGTAGACAAATAAACTGTGCTAGTGGTTTTTTTTACCACCGTAGACCGTAAACTAAAGAACATAAATACTAAGTTAGATTCGGACAAAACTATCAAAGGGAAGTACTTTTGCTACAAAAGGAAAAACTCGAGTATTTTAGACTAAGCACTACGGACAAAATCACTCCAAATGTAATTAATTAATGATGAAAATTCTTAGAGCCGTATGCGCCAAAATAAACAGTACTGAAACACTTGTAAGATTTTATTTTAATACATAGTTTTACAAACACATACAAGTAAAAAAGTTAAATCGCTTAGTCTAGAGAATAAACATGTTCCACATGTCCTCCGTTCAATTTGAGGCAACACTCGTACCGTTCTTGAAGTAAATCACTTAGACTTGAGTATAAACATGCTCTACATGTCCTCTGTTCAATTTGAGGCAACACTCGTACAGTTCTTGGAGTAAATCGGCTAGACTCGAGTATAAACATGTTCTACATGTCCTCCGTTCAATTTGAGGCAACACTCGTACCGTTCTTGAAGTAAATCAGGTACACTTGCGTATAAACATGTTCTACATGTCCTCCGTTAAATTTGAAGCAACACTCATACCGTTCTTGGAGTAAATCGGCTAGACTCGAGTATAAACATGTTCTACATGTCCTCCGTCCAATTTGAGGCAACACTCATACCGTTCTTGAAGTAAATCAGCTAGACTTGAGTATAAACATGTTCTACATGTCCTTCGTTCAATTTGAAGCAACACTCATACCGTTCTTGAAGTAAATCGGCTAGACTCGAGTATAAACATGTTATACATGCTCTCCGTTCAATTTGAAGCAACACTCATACCGTTCTTGAAGTAAATCGGGTAGACTCAAGAATAAACATGTTCTACACGTCCTCCGTTCAATTTGAGGTAACACTCGTACCGTTCTTGAAGTAAATCGGTTAGACTCGAGTATAAACATGCTCTACATGCCCTCCGTTCAATTTGAAGCAACACTCATGCCGTTCTTGAAGTAAATCGGGTAAACTCGAGTACAAACATGTTCCACATGTCCTCCGTTCAATTTGAGGCAACACTCGTACCGTTCTAGAAGTAAATCACCTAGACTTGAGTATAAACATGCTCTGCATGTCCTCTGTTCAATTTGAGGCAACACTCGTACCGTTCTTGGAGTAAATCGGCTAGACTCGAGTATAAACATGTTCTACATGTCCTCCGTTCAATTTGAGGCAACACTCGTACCGTTATTGAAGTAAATCAGCTAGACTTGAGTATAAAAATGTTCTACATGTCCTCCAATCAATTTGAAGCAACACTCGTACCGTTTTTGAAGTAAATCGGTTAGACTCGGGAACAAACATGTTCTACATGTCCTCCGTTCAATTTGAGGCAACATTCGTACCGTTCTTGAAGTAAATCAGGTACACTTGCGTATAAACATGTTCTACATGTCCTCCGTTAAATTTGAAGCAACACTCATTCCGTTCTTGAAGTAAATCGGCTAGACTCGAACATAAACATGTTCTACATGTCCTTCGTTCAATTTGAAGCAACACTCATACCGTTATTGAAGTAAATCAGCTAGACTTGAGTATAAAAATGTTCTACATGTCCTCCAATCAATTTGAAGCAACACTCGTACCGTTTTTGAAGTAAATCGGTTAGACTCGAGAACAAACATGTTCTACATGTCCTCCGTTCAATTTGAGGCAACATTCGTACCGTTCTTGAAGTAAATCTGTTAGACTGGAGAATAAACATGTTCTACATCTCCTCGATTCAATCTGAGGCAACAATCATTCCGTTTTTGAGGTAAATCGGCTAGAGTCGAGTATAAATATGCTCTACATGTACTCTGATCAATTCGAGGCAACACTTGTACCGTTCTTGAAGTAAATCGGCTAGAGTTAAGTATAAACATGTTCTACAAGTCCTCCGTTCAATTTCAGGCGACAATCGTACCGTTCTTGAAGTAAATTGGTTAGACTCAAGAATAAACATGTTCTACACGTCCTCCGTTCAATTTGAGGTAACACTCGTACCGTTCTTGAAGTAAATCGGTTAGACTCGAGAATAAACATGTTCTCCGTTCAATTTGAGGTAACATTCATAGAGTTCTTGAAGGTTTTGCATAATTTTGGTGAAATTCATGCTCGTTATACATCTCATGATTTTTCCTGTAGTTGGACGATGGTGGTTGATGAGCCATCACGAAAAATCTTCTCCTTCATCATTCCCTATACGTAGGCGTCAGATGGTGTCATATCGGGGGAGTAGGCTGGATAAGGAAAGGGAGTTAAGGCGGTTGAGTCATCTTCCTGGAACAATTGTGAACAAAAAGGCAGGTTTCGGACAAATGGAAATGTCCCGAGGTCTCCTATAAAACGATCAATTTACAATAAGATGATTCCCTTGATTATCTTCAACATAGCACCTCTCCCTAATACAGCACACTAAATAGTTATGTCTGATATGCTGTGGCATCTGCAGAACTCTTTCAGGACGTCCTAAGACAAGTAAACGCGCTATTTTCCTGTTTATGAAACGAGTAAAGTGCTCATGAAATTCATCCTAAAAGCATACGACACTCAAGATATCCACAGAACATTGCTAACATCAAATGGCAGTACTGCTTGTTTATAGAGTTCAAAGGTTTCATAGTTTGTGTACCTTAGAGGGAAAACCACAAGTACTGCTTGTTTATAGAGTTCAAAGGTTGCATAGTTTGTGTACCTTATAGGGAAAACCACAAGTACTGATTGTTTACAGAGTTCAAAGGTTGCATAGTTTGTGTACCTTGTAGGGAAAACCACAAGTACTGCTTGTTTATAGAGTTCAAAGGTTGCATATTTTGTGTACTTTGTAGGGAAAACCACAAGTACAGCTTTGTTTATAGAGTTCAAAGCTTGCATAGTTTGCGTACCTTGTAGGGAAAACCCCAAGTACTGCTTGTCTATAGAATTCAAAGGTCGCATAGTTTGTGTACCTTGTAGGGAAAACAACAAGTACTGCTTGTTTATACAGTTTAAAGGTTGCATAGTTTGTGTACCTTGTAGAGAAAACCACAAGTACTGCTTGTTTATAAAGTTCAAAGGTCGCATATTTTGTGTACCTTGTAGGGAAAACCACAAGTACTGCTTGTTTATAGAGTTCAAAGGTTACATATTTTGTGTACCTTCTAGGGAAAACCACAAGTACTGCTTGTTTATAGAGTTCAAAGGTTGCATAGTTTGTCTATCTTGTAGGGAATACCACAAGTACTGCTTGTTTATAGAGATCAAAGGTTGCATAGTTTGTCTACCTTGTAGGGAAAACCACAAGTATAGCTTGTTTATAGAGTTCAAAGGTCGCATAGTTTGTCTACCTTGTAGGGAAAACAACAAGTACTGCTTGTTTATAGAGTTCAAAGGTTGCATAGTTTGTGTACCTTGTAGGGAAAACCACAAGTACTGCTTGTTTATAGAGTTCAAAGGTTACATATTTTGTGTACCTTCTAGGGAAAACCACAAGTACTGCTTGTTTATAGAGTTCAAAGGTTGCATAGTTTGTGTACCTTGTAGGAAAAACCACAAGAACTGCTTGTTTATAGAGTTCAAAGGTTACATATTTTGTGTACCTTGTAGGGAAAACCACAAGTACTGCTTGTTTATAGAGATCAAAGGTTGCATAGTTTGTCTACCTTGTAGGGAAAACCACAAGTATAGCTTGTTTATAGAGTTCAAAGGTCGCATAGTTTGTCTACCTTGTAGGGAAAACAACAAGTACTGCTTGTTTATAGAGTTCAAAGGTTACATATTTTGTGTACCTTGTAGGGAAAACCACAAGTACTGCTTGTCTATAGAGTTCAAAGACTGCATAGTTTGTCTACCTTGTAGGGATAACCACAAGTACTGCTTGTTTATAGAGTTCAATGGTTGCATAGTTTGTCTATCTTGTAGGGAATACCAAAAGTACTGCTTGTTTATAGAGTTCAAAGGTTGCATAGTTTGTCTACCTTGTAGGGAAAACCACTAGTATAGCTTGTTTATAGAGTTCAAAGGTCGCATAGTTTGTGTACCTTGTAGGGAAAACAACAAGTACTGCTTGTTTATAGAGTTAAAAGGTTGCATAGTTTGTGTACCTTGTAGGGAAAACCACAAGTACTGCTTGTTTATAGAGTTCAAAGGTTACATGTTTTGTGTACCTTCTAGGGAAAACCACAAGTACTGCTTGTTTATAGAGTTCAAAGGTTGCATAGTTTGTGTACCTTGTAGGTAAAACCACAAGTACTGCTTGTTTATAGAGTTCAAAGGTTACATATTTTATGTACCTTGTAGGGAAAACCACAAGTACTGCTTGTCTATAGAGTTCAAAGGTTGCATAGTTTGTGTACCTTGTAGGGAAAACCCAAAATACTGCTTGTCTATAGAGTTTAAAGGTCGCATAGTTAGTGTACCTTGTAGGGAAAACCACAAGTACTGCTTGTTTATAGAGTTTAAAGGTTTCATAGTTTGTGTACCTTGTAGAGAAAACCACAAGTACTGCTTGTTTATAGAGTTCAAAGGTTACATATTTTGTGTACCTTGTAGGGAAAACGACAAGTACTGCTTGTCTATGGAGTTCAAAGGTTGCATAGTTTGTGTACCTTGTAGGGAAAACCCCAAGTACTGCTTGTCTATAGAGTTCAAAGGTCGCATAGTTTGTGTACCTTGTAGGGAAAACCACAAGTACTGCTTGTTTATAGAGTTCAAAGGTTACATATTTTGTGTACCTTGTAGGGAAAACCACAAGTACTGCTTGTCTATAGAGTTCAAAGGTTGCATAGTTTGTGTACCTTGTAGGGAAAATCACAAGTACTGCTTGTTTATAGAGTTAAAGGTTACATAGTTTGTGTACCTTGTACGGAAAAAAAACAAGTACTGCTTGTTTATAAAGTTCAAAGGTTACATATTTTGTGTAACTTGTAGGGATAACCACAAGTACTGCTTGTCTATAGAGTTCAAAGGTTGCATAGTTTGTGTACCTTGTAAGGAAAACCACAAGTACTGCTTGTCCATAGAGTTCAAAGGTTGCATAGTTTGTGTACCTTTTAGGGAAAACCACTTGTCTATAGAGTTCAAAGGTTGCATAGTTTGTGTACCTTGTAGGGAAAACCACAAGTACTGCTTGTCTATAGAGTTCAAAGGTCGCATAGTTAGTGTAACTTGTAGGGAAAACCACAAGTACTGCTTGTTTATAGAGTTTAAACGTTTCATAGTATGTGTACCTTGTAGAGAAAACCACAAGTACTGCTTGTTTATAGAGTTCAAAGGTTACATATTTTGTGTACCTTGTGGGGAAAACCACAAGTACTGCTTGTCTATAGAGTTCAAAGGTTGCATAGTTTGTGTACCTTGTAGGGAAAACCCCAAGTACTGCTTGTCTATAGAGTTCAAAGGTCGCATCGTTTGTGTACCTTGTAGGGAAAACCACAAGTACTGCTTGTTTATAGAGTTTAAAGGTTTCATAATTTATGTACCTTGTAGAGCAAAACCACAAGTACTGCTTGTTTATAGAGTTCAAAGGTTACATATTTTGTGTACCTTGTAGGGAAAACCACAAGTACTGCTTGTCTATAGAGTTCAAAGGTTGCATAGTTTGTGTAACTTGTAGGGAAAACCACAAGTACTGCTTGTTTATAGAGTTAAAGGTTACATATTTTGTGTACCTTGTAGAGATAACCACAAGTACTGCTTGTCTATAGAGTTCAAAGGTTGCATAGTTTGTGTACCTTGTAAGGAAAACCACAAGTACTGCTTGTCCATAGATTTCAAAGGTTGCATAGATTGTGTACCTTGTAAGGAAAACCACAAGTACTGCTTGTCTATAGAGTTCAAAGGTTGCATAGTTTGTGTACCTTTTAGGGAAAACCACTTGTCTATAGAGTTCAAAGGTTGCATAGTTTGTGTACCTTGTAGGGAAAACCACAAGTACTGCTTGTTTATAGAGTTCAAAGGTTACATATTTTGTGTAACTTGTAGGGAAAACCACAAGTACTGCTTGTTTATAGAGTTCAAAGATTACATATTTTGTGTACCTTGTAGGTATAAAAACAAGTACTACTTATCTATAGAGTTCAAAGGTTGCATAGTTTGTGTACCTTGTAGGGAAAACCACAAGTACTGCTTCTTTATAGAGTTCAAAGGTTACATATTTTGTGTAACTTGTAGGGAAAACCACAAGTACTGCTTGTTTATAGAGTTTAAACGTTTCATAGTTTGTGTACCTTGTAGAGAAAACCACAAGTACTGCTTGTTTATAGAGTTCCAAGTGTTACATATTTTGTGTACCTTGAAGGGAAAACCACAAGTACTGCCTGTCTATAGAGTTCAAAGGTTGCATAGTTTGTGTACCTTGTAGGGAAAACCACAAGTACTGCTTGTTTATAGAGTTCAAAGGTTACATATTTTGTGTACCTTGTAGGGAAAACCACAAGTACTGCTTGTCTATAGAGTTCAAAGGTTACATATTTTGTGTACTTTGTAGGGATAACCACAAGTACTGCTTGTCTATAGAGTTCAAAGGTTGCATAGTTCGTGTACCTTGTAGGGAAAACCACAAGTACTGCTTGTCTATAGAGTTCAAAGGTTGCATAGTTTGTGTACCTTGTAGGGAAAACCACAAGTACTGCTTGTTTATAGAGTTCAAAGGTTACATATTTTGTGTACCATGTAGGGAAAACCACAAGTACTGCTTGTCTATGGAGTTCAAAGGTTACATATTTTGTGTACTTTGTAGGGATAACCACAAGTACTGCTTGTCTATAGAGTTCAAAGGTTGCATAGTTTGTGTACCTTGTAAGGAAAACCACAAGTACTGCTTGTCTATAGAATATAAAGGTTGCATAGTTCGTGTACCTTTTAGGAAAAACCACAAGTACTGCTTGTCTATAGAGTTCAAAGGTTGCATAGTTTGTGTAACTTTTAGGGAAAACCACAAGTACTGCCTGTCTATAGAGTTCAAAGGTTCCATAGTTTGTGTACCTTTTAGGGAAAACCACAAGTACTGCTTGTCTATAGGGTTCAAAGGTTGCATAGTTTGTGTACCTTTTAGGGAAAACCACAAGTACTGCTTGTCTATAGAGTTCAAAGGTTGCATATTTTGTGTAACTTTTAGGGAAAACCACAAGTACTGCTTGTCTATAGAGTTCAAAGGTTCCGTAGTTTGTGTACCTTTTAGGGAAAACCACAAGTACTGCTTGTCTATAGGGTTCAAAGGTTGCATAGTTTGTGTACCTTTTAGGGAAAACCACAAGTACTGCTTGTCTATAGAGTTAAAAGGTTGCATAGTTTGTGTACCTTGTAAGGAAAACCACAAGTAAGACTTGTCTATAGAGTTCAAAGGTTGCATAGTTTGTGTACCTTGTAGGGAAACCACAAAGACTACTTGTCTATAGAGTTCAAAGGTTGCATAGTTTGTCTAACTTTTAGGGAAAACCACAAGTACTGCTTGTCTATAGAGTTCAACGATTGCATAGTTTGTATACCTTTTAAGAAAAACCACAAGTACTGCTTGTCTATAGAGTTCAAAGGTTGCATAGTTTGTGTACCTTGTAAGGAAAGCCACAAGTACTGCTTGTCTATAGAGTTTAAAGGTTGCATAGTTTGTGTACCTTGTAAGGAAAACCACAAGTACTGCTTGTTTATAGAGTTCAAAGGTTGCATAGTTTGTGTACCTTGTAGGGAAAACCACAAGTACTGCTTGTTTATAGAGTTCAAAGGTTACATATTTAGTGTACCTTCTAGGGAAAACCACAAGTACTGCTTGTTTATAGAGTTCAAAGGTTGCATAGTTTGTGTACCTTGTAGGTAAAACCACAAGTACTGCTTGTTTATAGAGTTCAAAGGTTACATATTTTATGTACCTTGTAGGGAAAACCACAAGTACTGCTTGTCTATAGAGTTCAAAGGTTGCATAGTTTGTGTACCTTGTAGGGAAAACCCCAAATACTGCTTCTCTATAGAGTTTAAAGGTCGCATAGTTAGTGTACCTTGTAGGGAAAACCACAAGTACTGCTTGTTTATAGAGTTTAAAGGTTTCATAGTTTGTGTACCTTGTAGAGAAAACTACAAGTACTGCTTGTTTATAGAGTTCAAAGGTTACATATTTTGTGTACCTTGTAGGGAAAACGACAAGTACTGCTTGTCTATGGAGTTCAAAGGTTGCATAGTTTGTGTACCTTGTAGGGAAAACCCCAAGTACTGCTTGTCTATAGAGTTCAAAGGTCGCATAGTTTGTGTACCTTGTAGGGAAAACCACAAGTACTGCTTGTTTATAGAGTTCAAAGGTTACATATTTTGTGTACCTTGTAGGGAAAACCACAAGTACTGCTTGTCTATAGAGTTCAAAGGTTGCATAGCTTGGGTACCTTGTAGGGAAAATCACAAGTACTGCTTGTTTATAGAGTTAAAGGTTACATAGTTTGTGTACCTTGTACGGAAAAAAAACAAGTACTGCTTGTTTATAAAGTTCAAAGGTTACATATTTTGTGTAACTTGTAGGGATAACCACAAGTACTGCTTGTCTATAGAGTTCAAAGGTTGCATAGTTTGTGTACCTTGTAAGGAAAACCACAAGTACTGCTTGTCCATAAAGTTCAAAGGTTGCATAGTTTGTGTACCTTTTAGGGAAAACCACTTGTCTATAGAGTTCAAAGGTTGCATAGTTTGTGTACCTTGTAGGGAAAACCACAAGTACTGCTTGTCTATAGAGTTCAAAGGTCGCATAGTTAGTGTAACTTGTAGGGAAAACCACAAGTACTGCTTGTTTATAGAGTTTAAACGTTTCATAGTTTGTGTACCTTGTAGAGAAAACCACAAGTACTGCTTGTTTATAGAGTTTAAAGGTTACATATTTTGTGTACCTTGTAGGGAAAACCACAAGTACTGCTTGTCTATAGAGTTCAAAGGTTGCATAGTTTGTGTACCTTGTAGGGAAAACCCCAAGTACTGCTTGTCTATAGAGTTCAAAGGTCGCATCGTTTGTGTACCTTGTAGGGAAAACCACAAGTACTGCTTGTTTATAGAGTTTAAAGGTTTCATAATTTATGTACCTTGTAGAGCAAAACCACAAGTACTGCTTGTTTATAGAGTTCAAAGGTTACATATTTTGTGTACCTTGTAGGGAAAACCACAAGTACTCCTTGTCTATAGAGTTCAAAGGTTGCATAGTTTGTGTACCTTGTAGGGAAAACCACAAGTACTGCTTGTTTATAGAGTTAAAGGTTACATATTTTGTGTACCTTGTAGAGATAACCACAAGTACTGCTTGTCTATAGAGTTCAAAGGTTGCATAGTTTGTGTACCTTGTAAGGAAAACCACAAGTACTGCTTGTCCATAGATTTCAAAGGTTGCATAGTTTGTGTACCTTGTAAGGAAAACCACAAGTACTGCTTGTCTATAGAGTTCAAAGGTTGCATAGTTTGTGTACCTTTTAGGGAAAACCACTTGTCTATAGAGTTCAAAGGTTGCATAGTTTGTGTACCTTGTAGGGAAAACCACAAGCACTGCTTGTTTATAGAGTTCAAAGGTTACATATTTTGTGTAACTTGTAGGGAAAACCACAAGTACTGCTTGTTTATAGAGTTCAAAGATTACATATTTTGTGTACCTTGTAGGGATAAAAACAAGTACTGCTTATCTATAGAGTTCAAAGGTTGCATAGTTTGTGTACCTTGTAGGGAAAACCACAAGTACTGCTTGTTTATAGAGTTCAAAGGTTACATATTTTGTGTAACTTGTAGGGAAAACCACAAGTACTGCTTGTTTATAGAGTTTAAACGTTTCATAGTTTGTGTACCTTGTAGAGAAAACCACAAGTACTGCTTGTTTATAGAGTTCCAAGTGTTACATATTTTGTGTACCTTGTAGGGATAACCACAAGTACTGCTTATCTATAGAGTTCAAAGGTAGCATAGTTTGTGTACCTTGTAGGGAAAACCACAAGTACTGCTTGTTTATAGAGTTCAAAGGTTACATATTTTGTGTACCTTGAAGGGAAAACCACAAGTACTGCTTGTCTATAGAGTTCAAAGGTTGCATAGTTTGTGTACCTTGTAGGGAAAACCACAAGTACTGCTTGTTTATAGAGTTCAAAGGTTACATATTTTGTGTACCTTGTAGGGAAAACCACAAGTACTGCTTGTCTATAGAGTTCAAAGGTTACATATTTTGTGTACTTTGTAGGGATAACCACAAGTACTGCTTGTCTATAGAGTTCAAAGGTTGCATAGTTCGTGTACCTTGTAGGGAAAACCACAAGTACTGCTTGTCTATAGAGTTCAAAGGTTGCATAGTTTGTGTACCTTGTAGGGAAAACCACAAGTACTGCTTGTTTATAGAGTTCAAAGGTTACATATTTTGTGTACCATGTAGGGAAATCCACAAGTACTGCTTGTCTATGGAGTTCAAAGGTTACATATTTTGTGTACTTTGTAGGGATAACCACAAGTACTGCTTGTCTATAGAGTTCAAAGGTTGCATAGTTTGTGTACCTTGTAAGGAAAACCACAAGTACTGCTTGTCTATAGAATATAAAGGTTGCATAGTTCGTGTACCTTTTAGGAAAAACCACAAGTACTGCTTGTCTATAGAGTTCAAAGGTTGCATAGTTTGTGTAACTTTTAGGGAAAACCACAAGTACTGCCTGTCTATAGAGTTCAAAGGTTCCATAGTTTGTGTACCTTTTAGGGAAAACCACAAGTACTGCTTGTCTATAGGGTTCAAAGGTTGCATAGTTTGTGTACCTTTTAGGGAAAACCACAAGTACTGCTTGTCTATAGAGTTCAAAGGTTGCATAGTTTGTGTAACTTTTAGGGAAAACCACAAGTACTGCTTGTCTATAGAGTTCAAAGGTTCCGTAGTTTGTGTACCTTTTAGGGAAAACCACAAGTACTGCTTGTCTATAGGGTTCAAAGGTTGCATAGTTTGTGTACCTTTTAGGGAAAACCACAAGTACTGCTTGTCTATAGAGTTAAAAGGTTGCATAGTTTGTGTACCTTGTAAGGAAAACCACAAGTAAGACTTGTCTATAGAGTTCAAAGGTTGCATAGTTTGTGTACCTTGTAGGGAAACCACAAGTACTACTTGTCTATAGAGTTCAAAGGTTGCATAGTTTGTCTACCTTTTAGGGAAAACCACAAGTACTGCTTGTCTATAGAGTTCAACGATTGCATAGTTTGTGTACCTTTTAAGAAAAACCACAAGTACTGCTTGTCTATAGAGTTCAAAGGTTGCATAGTTTGTGTACCTTGTAAGGAAAGCCACAAGTACTGCTTGTCTATAGAGTTCAAAGGTTGCATAGTTTGTGTACCTTGTAAGGAAAACCACAAGTACTGCTTGTTTATAGAGTTCAAAGGTTGCATAGTTTGTCTACCTTGTAGGGGAAACCACAAGTACTGCTTGTTTATAAAGTTTAAAGGTTGCATAGTTTGTCTACCTTGTAGGGAAAACCACAAGTATTGCTTGTTTATAGAGTTCAAAGGTTGCATAGTTTGTCTACCTTGTAGGGAAAACCACAAGTACTGCTTGTTTATAGAGTTCAAAGGTTGCATAGTTTGTCTACCTTGTAGGGAAAACCACAAGTACTGCTTGTTTATAGAGTTCAAAGGTTGCATAGTTTGTCTACCTTGTAGGGAAAACCACAAGTACTGCTTGTTTATAGAGTTCAAAGGTTGCATAGTTTGTCTACCTTACAGGGAAAACCACAAGTACTGCTTGTTTATAGAGTTCAAAAGTTGCATAGTTTGTCTACCTTGTAGGGAAAACCACAAGTACTGCTTGTTTATAGAGTTTAAAGGTTTCATAGTTTGTGTACCTTTTAAGAAAAACCACAAGTACTGCTTGTCTATAGAGTTCAAAGGTTGCATAGTTTGTGTACCTTGTAAGGAAAGCCACAAGTACTGCTTGTCTATAGAGTTCAAAGGTTGCATAGTTTGTGTACCTTGTAAGGAAAACCACAAGTACTGCTTGTTTATAGAGTTCAAAGGTTGCATAGTTTGTCTACCTTGTAGGGGAAACCACAAGTACTGCTTGTTTATAGAGTTCAAAGGTCATAGTTTGTCTACCTTGTAGGGAAAACCACAAGTATTGCTTGTTTATAGAGTTCAAAGGTTGCATAGTTTGTCTACCTTGTAGGGAAAACCACAAGTACTGCTTGTTTATAGAGTTCAAAGGTTGCATAGTTTGTGTAACTTTTAGGGAAAACCACAAGTACTGCCTGTCTATAGAGTTCAAAGGTTCCATAGTTTGTGTACCTTTTAGGGAAAACCACAAGTACTGCTTGTCTATAGAGTTCAAAGGTTGCATAGTTTGTGTAACTTTTAGGGAAAACCACAAGTACTGCTTGTCTATAGAGTTCAAAGGTTGCATAGTTTGTCTACCTTGTAGGGATAACCACAAGTACTGCTTGTTTATAGAGTTCAAAGGTTGCATAGTTTGTCTACCTTGTAGGGAAAACCACAAGTACTGCTTGTTTATAGAGTTCAAAGGTTGCATAGTTTGTCTACCTTATAGGGAAAACCACAAGTACTGCTTGTTTATAGAGTTCAAAAGTTGCATAGTTTGTCTACCTTGTAGGGATAATCATAAGTACTGCCTGTTTGTAGAGTTCAAAGGTTGCATAGTTTGTCTACCTTGTAGGGAAAACCACAAGTACTGCTTGTTTATAGAGTTCAAAGGTTACATATTTTATGTACCTTGTAGGGAAAACCACAAGTACTGCTTGTTTATAGAGTTCAAAGGTTGCGTAGTTTGTCTACCTTGTAGGGAAAACCACAAATGTTTTTGAACACTTTCTGACCGACGCGACGTTACTTAAATTGAACATTATTTAAATTCAGTTTCAATGTTCGCGGGCAGGCTTCTTTTCAATGATTGTAACACTCTTCCGTGCTCTTCATTTGTACAGACTGTAGTTGGGAGACCTGAAAAGAACTTCGGCTGGGAAAAAGTATACCTGACTTACAGTAATAACTACAGCGTTACTAGGTGCGTTTTTGTGTGAAATCGTTCCAGAATACGTAATGCAGTTTGCGACACAAACTTGGCCTACCCCTCCCCCCCGTCAATTTCAAATGAGCGGAAATAATGCTCTACGATAAACATTTTCTCTGCAGTAGATACCACCATATCAGCAAAAACTTACGAATTCCCAGCAACAATCAAAAGTCGGCAATTACAGCTGTTTTAGTATCAGTACTGTTTATTTTGGCGCATACGGTAGTTTTCAGTTTCTAACCTTTGGTTAAAAGTCTGAAGGTACTTTATTCTTCTTCATGCGACGCACGCGAGGAGTGAAGAGCGTCTACTCCTCTCTTGCTACCATCAAGTTTTCATTAAATTACCATCTGAACCATTCTATACTCACTGTAATTCATAAGGTTACCTAGGCATTCCACCTTTCTTCTCTTAATCATTATTCGTACCTCTCAATAGCCAACAGGTAGCCTACATTCTCCTTTGCTGGCGACGTTAACATGGCGTCTTATTAACGCAATACATATAAGTAGATAAGGCTTTGCCACGATAATATTTCTACCTCCTGCCCTCGGAGACGTGCTATTCTTACCAAGCAAACTAAGGAGAGTAAAATAGTCCTCAAATGTGAATTTGATTGTTCAGCCGGCTGTAATTTAGCCTGCTAAAGACCAGCCTGGAGAAGACGAGTTTGATAGTCAATTTGCCGGTCCTGCTACAGTTTATTATCACAAGCTTTCTAACGTAGCATTAAAGGTAGCCACATAAAATGCCCTTGGTCTATGAGAAAGTGAATAAAAGTTTGCAACTGTGATTTGGACGTACTCTCATAAAATCGTTTTCTGTTTGCTTATCATGTCTAGAGATTAAGATAAGGAAGAGGCAATAATCGGGATTCTTCGAATTTAAAAAATAAAAATATTCTTGATGTTAGTAATTAACAGCAAGGTAATATGAAATTAAATTTATATTTTACTTTATACAATTATATATAATTTAACTGTACAAGAATTAATTAAAACTACTTTATGCCTTACGGACTATAAGTATTTACATCACAAAACTTTAATATAATGAAAATAAACTATTAAATATCCTAAATATAATTCTTTATCTTAAACATTTTATACACACATCAGTTAAAAAAAAAATCTGTAATCCGTTTCATAAACCTCAATTGCTATGAGACTGTAATATCAGTAAAGTCTACATCACCATAATATCTACCCTTAGACAATTTGTGTATAAAGAAAAAGACACTACTTGTCATACATACTACGAAAATATGATACATATTTGTATTATAAATGTTGAAATTCAGTTGTTAAAAACAAAATCACATATGTCATTGAATCACTCAACCAAATATTAAAAACAGTATTTTTATCAAACCTTTGAGAATTTTATTAGAAACTTCGATTCTGTTACATTTATTCATGGACTTGCGAATTCGTGGTTACTGGTGACAAAGGCTCAGATGAGGTTTACGAAACAGTCTCCCAGAGTTTTTATATATACTAAATACATTTCAGGCCTAACATCGTTACAATATACACAGCTTCTTTATAATTATTAGGCCATATAAACTCCCTGAGTTCCTTTCTATAAAAAACGTTACAGAAATTAACGTACACACCTTTACGCTGTAATTAAATATCATTTAAATTACAGCCTAAGATTAGAAGCAAAACTAAAAACATTTTAAGAATAATAATAAACAAATAGATAAAAATTAAGGAAGACATTATTTAAACAGTTAAGTAGACATTTTTTTAAAATTTCAGACCGGTAACGGAAGAAACGTTCAGGGTAGCAACATAAAGCTATGAATGGTAACGGATAACGTTTAGAGGAGAGGGAAATGAAAAGAGATAAGAGAACGGAAGAAAGTTTCAGGGCAGAAAACAGGAACAGAAATGGAAGAATGGTTTCAGGTAGAAGAAGATAAAAGATGGGAACAGGAGAATGGTTCAGGGGAGAAGATGATAAAGAAAGGAAAGGAAAAGGAAGAAAGGTTCTGGGCAGAAGAAATGTCCATTGACAAATAACATCAGGATAAAATTTTGATATGTTGAAACAAAATTTACAGCCCACTACAAGTGGAAGATTTGGAAAAAGCTATGTTTGTAAAAGAAACTAGGTGGTAAATCATACATAATAACTAGATGGACATTACATTACAAGGAATTGATTTGTCAATCACCAGCACCATTTGCAACTGGGGGTGAAAAAAAGTAGCAAACCTTCTTTCGTTACTTTCCAGGTTTCTCACGAAACATCACAAATACGATTTTCAGTTTTCATATGATCGCTTCCGTTAAAGATACTGTCCAAAATTTTCGGTTAGAATAACAAAACTAGAAAGCAAAGTTTTATTTTGAAAAAGAAGAATTAACACTCGATAGTTTTTTCCTGTTTGACAGTTTTGCTACACTTTCACACGAAATGATTTCCCACGGTGAATTCAATGAACGCTTATAGCGAACAGTGGAAAAATGCCGCACTATCTCAACAATGGGACAATGGTGAAGTCGGGCACAAGAGTTCAACTAGAAGTTTCCCCTGCAAAAGAAAAGGTAAATTAGTGAATTGTAGCCATAGTACTCGTAATTTTTTTTTAATATTTTCTAAACGATTCAGAAAATACTAGTAACGTATATTTTAAAGTTTTAGTTAAAAGTTGTGGCAAATATTCAGAAAATAAAATTCAACCATGAATATTGGAAAGTAGGCATATATTATCACTACTATAGAACTAATAATTGCAGCTTTCTAATGAAATACTGCCCCAAGCTGGATATATCGACTGTATATTAACGTATTATAAATAAAATATTTGTACTATATTCAACAAACTATACACTTCATAATCCTACTATAAAATATAAATCCAAGATATATACAAAAGGTTAGCTAGTTGAGCAGACAAAAACTGATTGTATGATTCAATATTACTAAGTTACATTGATGAACGCTATATACTGACGTAATCGTCAATATCTAGAAATCCGAACTAAAGTAAACAATACCACCCCAAATACAAGAGCGAACGGCATTCTTCAAGAAACAAATGTTAGTAAACAAATGAACGAAAGTTCTTAACAAGAAAACAATTTACAATTCTCGTTCGAAACGGGTATGTGAAATGATGGAACGAAAACACACACACACACACACACACACACACACACACACACACACACACACATACACAAACACACACACACACACGCGCACACACAAACACACACACACACACACACACGCGCGCGCGCACACACAAACACACACACACACACATACACACACACACACACACACGCACGCGCGCACACACAAACACACACACAAGCACAAACGCTCTCATATATATAAATATTTCTATATATATGTATTATAGGCAGTCACTACATATTCAAATTTACGCAAAAACATTTAAGATTCCTAAACATATTTTATAAGTATCAATGGTGAGTGAAAACAAGTTAGGCCTATTAAATAATAATAGGAAGTACTCACTAACAACAATAAATTTTCATCTCAAACGTGTTTCGATGGGTTTTATGTCGTCATAAACGGTAAGAAAGCTACAAAATCTAACACTAAATATGATATTATAGTGTTCTCATAAATGATGACATAAAATTTATCGAACCCAATTGAGATAAAAATACAAATATTGAGTTCAAGTACGTATCCTATTACAGTATGTAATAACTATTATTCACAAGCTAAACTCGAAATTTGTTTATAAGGAAACAAGTGTTAATACGATTGCTGTGTGAAGTAGTCTATATGGTTAGTGCTCAGTTAACAATAACATGAAATCGTAATAATATTATGTTTATATTCAATATTTCATTATATTAATAACGTATTTGAAAAGTTTTCTATGAGAAATGATCTAGTCCATAATAAGTGTCACTGACGGATAGACCTTATTATAATTGTATGAAAAAAATAAATTAATGAAAAAGATGTTTTTTTTTCACAAAAATGCTTAAATAGATCGTTTTCGAGACCGACTCGGTTGTGCGAGGGTTTATAAGAGGATCGTCCTCGCTTTGGCAAGCTCTGTGAGAACGTGGCGTGGGAAGAGTAGACAACGGCGGAGGACGATGCCCCCCCCCCCAGCGGCGACCTTCACATCAGCTGTCGGTAGGTGGTGTCTTACGACGAGTTGGACGTTTTTCAAATTTCCAAAGTGATAGAAATATGATTTTTCTGGATACAGATATGTTGAAAGAGCCATGAGTGTTTTAAAGGAGGTTAAACGGAAAGCTTGAAAAATATCCCTAGACATCATCTTGCACCTATCCAACCTTCCTTACTGGTATTCAACGGTTGCTAAATCTGTTGCAAAATGTATTACGTAAGATGCAAATAACATGGTAATGCAGGTAACATTCAATGGTTATAGAAAGAATAGTAAAGTAAAAAGATGTGAGAATTAATGTTTAGGCAATTTAAGAACCTTTGGAAAGGTCCAGGTATATTATCTAGGGTTTTATAAAACGTAGTATGTCTAATAGGTGAAAAAGTAGGAATAATGAAAGAAGCCTTCCATAAAACGAGATATATTTCATCAACCATTGACAAAACTAATGAAACGTATTTGGAATGTATTATTGCGTGATTGGTAAACCTGTATGTAACGACAACGTTAAGAAAAATCAACGTCTGAAATGAAGAAGAGTTTTTTCAGTTAAATCCAACTAACGATATGCTGGAGGGTTTGAATTACAATGACATTTGTGTGGCATTAGTAGGTTTTGAAGTAAAGTACAACAGCTTTCCTAAAGAGGAGAAATATTACTGGTCAGCCAGAAATACCTAGCTGCCAGCTATTTATTTAAACACTGCTGTTGTCACCAATTTGGCAATGACATGTTAGTATAGGCAATGGGTAGATTATGTGTGTGTGTATATATATATATATATATATATATATATATATATATATATATATATATATATATATATATATATATATTGATATTTTATGTTGTCCTTTATTTTTCCGTCGCACTGACCTTATGCAGTTAATATATTACTATTGTAAATACTTTTATCCACCACTAAGGTCAAATGACCGAAAGGTGCCTCATCACTCAAGGTAAAATTATTGCACTTAGTGGTAGATAAAAGTATTTACAATAGTAATATATTAACTTCATATATATATATATGCTGATACGTATTCCTTCACGGATGGAATAATATGATGAATAGTTATTATCTGGAGTACATCCGTTCATTCTGCAGTCCATAAATTCGTAATTCCGACGTTTCGCTAGAATTTCATCTAGCACTAAAAAGGTGAACACAACATTTGAAGGGCGAACCAAATGGTACGTACATACATACATACATACATAATTACATATTTTACTAATACTGATATGTATCAGTTGGTTAGAACTTCAAATGTTGGGTTCATCTCGTATACTTACAGGCAGTATAATAATGATAATAGTAGATAGGGACAATACTCACAGTATACTGATAGTGATAAGTGATTTTAAGCCACTCATATTATAATTTTACATATTTAAGGTGATAGTTATTCTGTTTTACTGATAATGGTTATACGCATTTACCGTGTTATCATTACACTACTAGATGTTATAGATAATGATAGGCCTACCTCTCGCAAAAGATTTAGTAGTAACTATATTCATATTATACTGGTAGAGGTTTTATTACTTACCGTGCCGACAGTGTAGCAGTGGTTATTGCAGTTAGACACAATACTCAAATATTACTGATAATGGTTATACGCATTTACCGTGTTATCATTATACTACTAGATATTATAGATAATGATAGGCCTACCTCTCGCAAAAGAATTAGTAGTGACTATATTCATATTATACTGGTAGAGGTTTTATTACTTACCGTGCTGACAGTGTAGCAGTAGTTATTGCAGTTAGACACAATACTCAAATATTACTGATAATGGTTATACGCATTTACCGTGTTATCATTATACTACTAGATATTATAGATAATGATAGGCCTACCTCTCGCAAAAGAATTAGTAGTGACTATATTCATATTATACTGGTTGAAGTTTTATTACTTACCGTGCTGACAGTGTAGCAGTGGTTATTACAGTTAGACACAATACTCAAATAGTACTGATAATGGTTATACGCATTTACCGTGTTATCATTATACTACTAGATATTATAGATAATGATAAGCCTACCTCTCGCAAAAGAATTAGTAGTGACTATATTCATATTATAGTGGTAGAGGTTTTATTACTTACCGTGCTGTCAGTGTAGCAGTGGTTTTTACAGTTAGACACAATACTCAAATAGTACTAATAATGGTTATACGCATTTACCGTGTTATCATTATACTACTAGATATTATAGATAATGATAGGCCTACCTCTCGCAAAAGAATTAGTAGTGACTATATTCATATTATAGTGGTAGAGGTTTTATTACTTACCGTGCTGACAGTGTAGCAGTGGTTATTGCAGTTAGACACAATACTCAAATATTACTGATAATGGTTATACGCATTTACCGTGTTATCATTATACTACTAGATATTATAGATAATGATAGGCCTACCTCTCGCAAGAGAATTAGTAGTGACTATATTCATATTATAGTGGTAGAGGTTTTATTACTTACCGTGCTGACAGTGTAGCAGTGGTTATTGCAGTTAGACACAATACTCAAATATTACTGATAATGGTTATACGCATTTACCGTGTTATCATTATACTACTAGATATTATAGATAATGATAGGCCTACCTCTCGCAAAAGAATTAGTAGTGACTATATTTATATTATAGTGGTAGAGGTTTTATTACTTACCGTGCTGACAGTGTAGCAGTGGTTATTGCAGTTAGACACAATACTCAAATATTACTGATAATGGTTATACGCATTTACCGTGTTATCATTATACTACTAGATATTATAGATAATGATAGGCCTACCTCTCGCAAAAGAATTAGTAGTGACTATATTCATATTATACTGGTAGAGGTTTTATTACTTACCGTGCTGACAGTGTAGCAGTGGTTATTGCAGTTAGACACAATACTCAAATATTACTGATAATGGTTATACGCATTTACCGTGTTATCATTATACTACTAGATATTATAGATAATGATAGGCCTACCTCTCGCAAAAGAATTAGTAGTGACTATATTCATATTATACTGGTAGAGGTTTTATTACTTACCGTGCTGACAGTGTAGCAGTGGTTATTGCAGTTAGACACAATACTCAAATATTACTGATAATGGTTATACGCATTTACCGTGTTATCATTATACTACTAGATATTATAGATAATGATAGGCCTATCTCTCGCAAAAGAATTAGTAGTGACTATATTTATATTATAGTGGTAGAGGTTTTATTACTTACCGTGCTGACAGTGTAGCAGTGGTTATTGCAGTTAGACACAATACTCAAATATTACTGATAATGGTTATACGCATTTACCGTGTTATCATTATACTACTAGATATTATAGATAATGATAGGCCTATCTCTCGCAAAAGAATTAGTAGTGACTATATTTATATTATAGTGGTAGAGGTTTTATTACTTACCGTGCTGACAGTGTAGCAGTGGTTATTACAGTTAGACACAATACTCAAATAGTACTGATAATGGTTATACGCATTTACCGTGTTATCATTATACTACTAGATATTATAGATAATGATAAACCTACCTCTCGCAAAAGAATTAGTAGTGACTATATTCATATTATACTGGTAGAGGTTTTATTACTTACCGTGCTGACAGTGTAGCAGTGGTTATTGCAGTTAGACACAATACTCAAATATTACTGATAATGGTTATACGCATTTACCGTGTTATCATTATACTACTAGATATTATAGATAATGATAGGCCTACCTCTCGCAAAAAAATTAGTAGTGACTATATTCATATTATAGTCGTAGAGGTTTTATTACTTACCGTGCTGACAGTGTAGCAGTGGTTATTACAGTTAGACACAATACTCAAATAGTACTGATAATGATTATACGCATTTACCGTGTTATCATTATACTACTAGATATTATAGATAATGATAGGCCTACCTCTCGCAAGAGAATTAGTAGTGACTATATTCATATTATAGTGGTAGAGGTTTTATTACTTACCGTGCTGACAGTGTAGCAGTGGTTATTGCAGTTAGACACAATACTCAAATATTACTGATAATGGTTATACGCATTTACGGTGTTATCATTATACTACTAGATATTATAGATAATGATAGGCCTACCTCTCGCAAAAGAATTAGTAGTGACTATATTCATATTATAGTGGTAGAGGTTTTATTATTTACCGTGCTGACAGTGTAGCAGTGGTTATTACAGTAAGACACAATACTCAAATATTACTGATAATGGTTATACGCATTTACCGTGTTATCATTATACTACTAGATATTATAGATAATGATAGGCCTACCTCTCGCAAAAGAATTAGTAGTGACTATATTCATATTATACTGGTAGAGGTTTTATTATTTACGTGCTGACAGTGTAGCAGTGGTTATTACAGTTAGACACAATACTCAAATAGTACTGATAATGGTTATACGCATTTACCGTGTTATCATTATACTACTAGATATTATAGATAATGATAGGCCTACCTCTCGCAAAAGAATTAGTAGTGACTATATTCATATTATAGTGGTAGAGGTTTTATTACTTACCGTGCTGACAGTGTAGCAGTGGTTATTGCAGTTAGACACAATACTCAAATATTACTGATAATGATTATACGCATTTACCGTGTTATCATTATACTACTAGATATTATAGATAATGATAGGCCTACCTCTCGCAAGAGAATTAGTAGTGACTATATTCATATTATAGTGGTAGAGGTTTTATTACTTACCGTGCTGACAGTGTAGCAGTGGTTATTGCAGTTAGACACAATACTCAAATATTACTGATAATGGTTATACGCATTTACTGTGTTATCATTATACTACTAGATATTATAGATAATGATAGGCCTATCTCTCGCAAAAGAATTAGTAGTGACTATATTTATATTATAGTGGTAGAGGTTTTATTACTTACCGTGCTGACAGTGTAGCAGTAGTTATTACAGTTAGACACAATACTCAAATAGTACTGATAATGGTTATACGCATTTACCGTGTTATCATTATACTACTAGATATTATAGATAATGATAGGCCTACCTCTCGCAAAAGAATTAGTAGTAACTATATTTATATTATAGTGGTAGAGGTTTTATTATTTACCGTGCTGACAGTGTAGCAGTGGTTATTGCAGTTAGACACAATACTCAAATATTACTGATAATGGTTATACGCATTTACCGTGTTATCATTATACTACTAGATATTATAGATAATGATAGGCCTACCTCTCGCAAAAGAATTAGTAGTGACTATATTCATATTATACTGGTAGAGGTTTTATTATTTACCGTGCTGACAGTGTAGCAGTGGTTATTACAGTTAGACACAATACTCAAATAGTCCTGATAATGGTTATACGCAATTACCGTGTTATCATTATACTACTAGATATTATAGATAATGATAGGCCTACCTCTCGCAAAAGAATTAGTAGTGACTATATTCATATTATAGTGGTAGAGGTTTTATTACTTACCGTGCTGACAGTGTAGCAGTGGTTATTGCAGTTAGACACAATACTCAAATATTACTGATAATGGTTATACGCATTTACCGTGTTATCATTATACTACTAGATATTATAGATAATGATAGGCCTACCTCTCGCAAAAGAATTAGTAGTGACTATATTCATATTATACTGGTAGAGGTTTTATTACTTACCGTGTTGACAGTGTAGCAGTGGTTATTGCAGTTAGACACAATACTCAAATATTACTGATAATGGTTATACGCATTTACCGTGTTATCATTATACTACTAGATATTATAGATAATGATAGGCCTACCTCTCGCAAAAGAATTAGTAGTGACTATATTCATATTATACTGGTAGAGGTTTTATTACTTACCGTGCTGACAGTGTAGCAGTGGTTATTACAGTTAGACACAATACTCAAATAGTACTGATAATGGTTATACGCATTTACCGTGTTATCATTATACTACTAGATATTATAGATAATGATAGGCCTACCTCTCGCAAAAGAATTAGTAGTGACTATATTCATATTATAGTGGTAGAGGTTTTATTACTTACCGTGCTGACAGTGTAGCAGTGCTTATTACAGTTAGACACAATACTCAAATAGTACTGATAATGGTTATACGCATTTACCGTGTTATCATTATACTACTAGATATTGTAGATAATGATAGGCCTACCTCTCGCAAAAGAATTAGTAGTGACTATATTCATATTATAGTGGTAGAGGTTTTATTACTTACCGTGCTGACAGTGTAGCAGTGGTTATTACAGTTAGACACAATACTCAAATAGTACTGATAATGGTTATACGCATTTACCGTGTTATCATTATACTACTAGATATTATAGATAATGATAGGCCTACCTCTCGCAAAAGAATTAGTAGTGACTATATTCATATTATAGTGGTAGAGGTTTTATTACTTACCGTGCTGACAGTGTAGCAGTGGTTATTACAGTTAGACACAATACTCAAATAGTACTGATAATGGTTATACGCATTTACCGTGTTATCATTATACTACTAGATATTATAGATAATGATAGGCCTACCTCTCGCAAAAGAATTAGTAGTGACTATATTCATATTATAGTGGTAGAGGTTTTATTACTTACCGTGCTGACAGTGTAGCAGTGGTTATTACAGTTAGACACAATACTCAAATAGTACTGATAATGGTTATACGCATTTACCGTGTTATCATTATACTACTAGATATTGTAGATAATGATAGGCCTACCTCTCGCAAAAGAATTAGTAGTGACTATATTCATATTATAGTGGTAGAGGTTTTATTACTTACCGTACTGACAGTGTAGCAGTGGTTATTACAGTTAGACACAATACTCAAATAGTACTGATAATGGTTATACGCATTTACCGTGTTATCATTATACTACTAGATATTATAGATAATGATAGGCCTACCTTTCGCAAAAGAATTAGTAGTGACTATATTCATATTATAGTGGTAGAGGTTTTATTACTTACCGTGCTGACAGTGTAGCAGTGGTTATTACAGTTAGACACAATATTCAAATAGTACTGATAATGGTTATACGCATTTACCGTGTTATCATTATACTACTAGATATTGTAGATAATGATAGGCCTACCTCTCGCAAAAGAATTAGTAGTGACTATATTCATATTATAGTGGTAGAGGTTTTATTACTTACCGTGCTGACAGTGTAGCAGTGGTTATTACAGTTAGACACAATACTCAAATAGTACTGATAATGGTTATACGCATTTACCGTGTTATCATTATACTACTAGATATTATAGATAATGATAGGCCTACCTCTCGCAAAAGAATTAGTAGTGACTATATTCATATTATAGTGGTAGAGGTTTTATTACTTACCGTGCTGACAGTGTAGCAGTGGTTATTGCAGTTAGACACAATACTCAAATAGTACTGATAATGGTTATACGCATTTACCGTGTTATCATTATACTACTAGATATTATAGATAATGATAGGCCTACCTCTCGCAAGAGAATTAGTAGTGACTATATTCATATTATAGTGGTAGAGGTTTTATTACTTACCGTGCTGACAGTGTAGCAGTGGTTATTGCAGTTAGACACAATATTCAAATATTATTGATAATGGTTATACGCATTTACCGTGTTATCATTATACTACTAGATATTATAGATAATGATAGGCCTACCTCTCGCAAAAGAATTAGTAGTGACTATATTCATATTATAGTGGTAGAGGTTTTATTACTTACCGTGCTGACAGTGTAGCAGTGGTTTTTACAGTTAGACACAATACTCAAATAGTACTGATAATGGTTATACGCATTTACCGTGTTATCATTATACTACTAGATATTATAGATAATGATAGGCCTACCTCTCGCAAAAGAATTAGTAGTGACTATATTCATATTATAGTGGTAGAGGTTTTATTACTTACCGTGCTGACAGTGTAGCAGTGGTTATTGCAGTTAGACACAATACTCAAATATTACTGATAATGGTTATACGCATTTACCGTGTTATCATTATACTACTAGATATTATAGATAATGATAGGCCTACCTCTCGCAAGAGAATTAGTAGTGACTATATTCATATTATAGTGGTAGAGGTTTTATTACTTACCGTGCTGACAGTGTAGCAGTGGTTATTGCAGTTAGACATAATACTCAAATATTACTGATAATGGTTATACGCATTTACCGTGTTATCATTATACTACTAGATATTATAGATAATGATAGGCCTACCTCTCGCAAAAGAATTAGTAGTGACTATATTCATATTATACTGGTAGAGGTTTTATTACTTACCGTGCCGACAGTGTAGCAGTGGTTATTGCAGTTAGACACAATACTCAAATATTACTGATAATGGTTATACGCATTTACCGTGTTATCATTATACTACTAGATATTATAGATAATGATAGGCCTACCTCTCGCAAAAGAATTAGTAGTGACTATATTCATATTATACTGGTAGAGGTTTTATTACTTACCGTGCTGACAGTGTAGCAGTGGTTATTGCAGTTAGACACAATACTCAAATATTACTGATAATGGTTATACGCATTTACCGTGTTATCATTATACACCTAGATATTATAGATAATGATAGGCCTATCTCCCGCAAAAGAATTAGTAGTGACTATATTCATATTATAGTGGTAGAGGTTTTATTACTTACCGTGCTGACAGTGTAGCAGTAGTTATTACAGTTAGACACAATACTCAAATAGTACTGATAATGGTTATACGCATTTACCGTGTTATCATTATACTACTAGATATTATAGATAATGATAGGCCTACCTCTCGCAAAAGAATTAGTAGTGACTATATTCATATTATAGTGGTAGAGGTTTTATTACTTACCGTGCTGACAGTGTAGCAGTGGTTATTGCAGTTAGACACAATACTCAAATATTACTGATAATGGTTATACGCATTTACCGTGTTATCATTATACTACTAGATATTATAGATAATGATAGGCCTACCTCTCGCAAAAGAATTAGTAGTGACTATATTCATATTATACTGGTAGAGGTTTTATTATTTACCGTGCTGACAGTGTAGCAGTGGTTATTGCAGTTAGACACAATACTCAAATATTACTGATAATGGTTATACGCATTTACCGTGTTATCATTATACTACTAGATATTATAGATAATGATAGGCCTACCTCTCGCAAAAGAATTAGTAGTGACTATATTCATATTATACTGGTAGAGGTTTTATTATTTACCGTGCTGACAGTGTAGCAGTGGTTATTACAGTTAGACACAATACTCAAATAGTACTGATAATGGTTATACGCATTTACCGTGTTATCATTATACTACTAGATATTATAGATAATGATAGGCCTACCTCTCGCAAAAGAATTAGTAGTGACTATATTCATATTATAGTGGTAGAGGTTTTATTACTTACCTTGCTGAAAGTGTATGACTGGTTATTGTAGTTATAGACAATACTCATATTACTATTTATTAGGAATATACTGTGGTTGAATTTAATAATAAATACACAAAAACCTCTTAACCACAAACTTTCACTATATGAAACTAACTTTGTATGTTATCCCTCTGAGGATAGTTACTTGGTAACTGAAATGTACTTAAGGGTAAAATAAAGAAAGTTTGTTGTTAAGAGGTTTTTTGTGTATTTATTAATACTCATATTGTACTGATAATGGGTTACACGTATTTACCGTGTTATCATAATACAACTAGATATTATAGATAATGATACCACTCACAGTAGTGGTAGTGATAATACTCGTATTATTCAATAAGTAAGTGACAATACTTTATAAGCATCTAAAATACTCATAAAGTGTTATGGGTAATTGTAACTAGTGAAGATGCTCATATTATATTGCTAGTGATTGAGTATTTAACGTACTCACAAAGTGATAGCGGTTTGTATACGTAGCAACTATTCTCATATTTTAATGGTAGTGATTTAGTATTTAACGTACTCAAAAAGTGATAGTACTTGTATACATGGTAACAATACTCATATTATGCGGGTAGTGAATTATGTAGGTAGTGTCAAAACGGTATACCAAAGTGTTAGTGGTTATTGTACGTAGCGACCATTCTCATATTGTATTGGTAGTGATTGAGTATTTAACGTACTCACAAAGTGACATTGGTTTGTATACATGGTAACAATACTCATATTATGCGGGTAGTGAATTATGTAGGTAGTGTCAAAACGGTATACCAAAGTGTTAGTGGTTATTGTACGTAGCGACCATTCTCATATTGTGTTGGTAGTGATTGAGTATTTAACGTACTCACAAAGTGATAGCAATTTGTATACATGGTGACAATACTCATATTATACGGATAGTGATTTATGTAAGGAAGTGTCAAAAGGGTATAATTACGTAAAAATGTTACTTTAAAAGTATTTCATAATATGAAACAAAATATATTAGGAACTTATAAAAAAAATGTAAAAAGGTTATCTGACCTATTTCTTGTCCAAATTAAGCGCCAGTTCTCTTTATCTTAAGTAGCGATAAGACGGTCTTATCGTTCTGAAGGTCATTAGAAGACAATAGGGTCAATTTGCATTTGAGTTTTGTTATCGACATTTACGAGTTTAGGTCCAAACGCTGTAAGGTTTTATATGTAAATAAACAAGACTGGTCAAGTACTGTGTTGCCCTTCTCAGTGTAAAATCTGTATTATGTATACATAATAGTTGTATAGAAGCTTCTGTTAGAGCATTGTGTTAGATCAATTGAATGATGCATTTACACAATGTTTTTACGTTATTAAGAAAACGTTCTGAGCGAACAATATTTTTGTTGTTAACGTGAAACCTAAGCCAGTAAATTAATTGTTGATACTGCAGAAGTAAAGGTCACTGTTTTTGATTGAGGTTACAATTCTGATTACACGTCTATAAGCTGGTCCAATGGAATATTGCTTAATGTATCATGTTCAATTTAAAGTATAGATTTATATAAATTTAGAAAAAAAGGTACTTAAATTTAAATAGCACTTTTTGCGAATGCCAGTACGTGCTGTCATAGAATTTTGCAAAAAAAATAAAATATAACTCTTCAGTGATGTTATTGGAACACAACTAATGCAATCTGACTGAATTTTCGTTATTAAAAAAATTAACATAAATTTTAAAACGAAATGTATTGAGCAAACATAAATAGACTGTGCAACATAAAAAGTTGATATTTTATAAAATATATAACAAAAAAACTTTTAACTAAGTTCAAAGATATAGGCCTATGGCTATGAAAGACTGAATTACACCGCTGCACGCAGATGCTTTTGGCACTAACAGGGAAGGCCGGACACGAAGGAAAGAACAATGTATCGTCACAAGCCAACCAGTAAAAGACTTTTGCCATAGTAACATAATTTGACAACATAATGGGAAAACTGATGATCAGTTGCAGAGCAGTGACTACATTTTTTCAATGCTCCGTCACGTCTCCCCGATATAAAGCGGTAACCTTTACGACAACATTAAAGCAGTATGATCTAAGAAAATGCTTTAGACCCAATATTAATGGCAAAAGCTTCTACAATTTCTTGGAAACAAATTATTTTTCTCGGGTACAAAAATACATGACCCACAATCAGGTTTATGGTAATGAAAGTTGACAATTTATTAATAATCATTATATGAAACACAACACTGACATCAGAAATGAACAGTTGGTTTCTATCAAGCACGACTTTTAATTTGAAAAACAAAAGAAGTAAACTACTAACAATTGGAAGGTTCTTGTGAGAAGTAAATATACAATAAAACGTTTAAAGGAGGAACACAAATTTACTTTAATTTACAGCTAAAAATACTTGTCTTTAAAAATGAGAACAAAAGCACATTTAAATAGAACTAGTAAAAGAGCATGTTTTACCCCCACTTCCAGCAAAGAACTGTTTCGAAAAATTAGTATGTTTATATTTTCGTTGCATTTTTCTTTAATTCTTTTTTAGGATTCATTCATTACATTAAATTTCTCATTTAATCTCTTCTGGCATTTTCCATCTCTTTTCATTTATGTAATTAAAAAAAGTCGTTTTTGTTTTTAAGTATCCCATAGTTCCTGAATATCTGTCTTTATAATCCATATCTTGTACATTCTCCTTTTGTTTTTATTATTTTTTTGTACTTAATAGAATAAATTCAGACAATTGGAGAATATTTTCTTAATTTAACGGAAATTTTGAAAATAAATTTTATTCCAGTTAGTAATTTGTAGTCTTTTCAGCCAAACTCATTGGATAGGATTGTTCTCGGAATTTTCCTACAGAGTTCCTCAGAATCCCACTCTACAACAAAGCACCCCATTGTGTGCAGAGTTTCTGTACAGATGACTATACAGTAATGCTTAGTTCATCTGTTCGCCTTTACTGTTAGCCTATACTGTTGCGCCATTGTATTTTTTTTTCGTATTTGATGTAAAAGCTATTTTTACCATCTCTTTTTGTTTGATAAACAACCTAAGAGAGTTTTTTCGTAAAACCGAGAAACTATATTCAAAGACGTTTATTTTGTAAGAAACATCATCTCCTTAACATTTTTACAGAAGCTTATACAATAAAGAGAAACCTGCAATAACTTTTTTTTTGTCATATCTCCAGTACGAGACAACAGTAGATCACACAGTTACGCTAAGTCATTATCAAACATTAACCCGATTCGTGCCAGATTTATTAAAAAGGAATCTGTGACGATTTGGTAGCCTTTTTTAAACGATTACTGTTACTGAACGTTAGTTCCCACAACTCTATAGAAATATTTTTGTTGTGCTAATTTTTAATGTGGATATTAACATAGTTTATATTTGATTATAATATTTTTTACACTATAAATAGTAGCTAAAAGAGAGCATACACGAAATATGACTCAAGAACACATTTTAACATTTCAGGAATGTGAGATGGTCATAGTCTATTTTTAAGCAAAATCAACAAATAAACGAAAAAGATGCAACCAGTGTTCTAAAGAAAGGGAAAGCACGAATGTAATTTCTCTGTAATGTTGCTTCATCAATTTTATTTGTATATTAAAATTTGAAAGACTATAACCTAGGATTTAAAAAAAAATATGTTGTTAGTTTTTTACACTAGTTATACAGATGCGTAACTATAAATAGATATCCGGAGCAGTATTTTTTTTTAACAAACTATAGCTGTTATTAATTATGCCCTTTGCTTATCATTTCCTGCAGTCATGACTAAGTCCATTTCTTTATCATAATTGTACTAACAGATCATTACTTAAAACACAAGCAGAATATTGATATAAAAAACTCACAAATGTAAACTCTCTAAATTATTACAGCTCAGAAAAGATGTTGTTTAACAATTGCAATCCTGTGTGTTCAAAATGAGTGAATATATTGCTTAACGATGTCAATAATCTACACAACTATTTTAATATGTTCAAAATGAGTGAATATATTGCTTAACGATTTCAATAATCTGAATAACTATCCTATATGTTCAAAATGAGTGAATATATTGTTTAACGATTCAATAATATGCACAACTATCCTATATGATAAAAATGAGTGAATATATTGCTTAACGATGTCAATAATCTACACAACTATCCTATATGTTCAAAATGAGTGAATATATTGCTTAGCGATGCCAATAATCTACACAACTATCCTATATGTTCAAAATGAGTGAATATATTGTTTAACGATTCAATAATAAGCACAACTATCCTATATGTTCAAAGTGAGTGAATATATTGCTTAACGATGCCAATAATCTACACAACTATCTTAATATGTTCAAAATGAGTGAATATATTGTTTAACGATTCAATAATATGCACAACTATCCTATATGTTCAAAGTGAGTGAATATATTGCTTAACGATGCCAATAATCTACACAACTATCTTAATATGTTCAAAATGAGTGAATATATTGTTTAACGATTCAATAATAAGCACAACTATCCTATATGTTCAAAATGAGTGAATATATTGCTTAACGATGCCAATAATCTACACAACTATCTTAATATGTTCAAAATGAGTGAATATATTGTTTAACGATTCAATAATATGCACAACTATCCTATATGTTCAAAGTGAGTGAATATATTGCTTAACGATTTCAATAATCTGAATAACTATCCTATATGTTCAAAATGAGTGAATATATTGTTTAACGATTCAATAATATGCACAACTATCCTATATGATAAAAATGAGTGAATATATTGCTTATCGATGTCAATAATCTACACAACTATCCTATATGTTCAAAATGAGTGAATATATTGCTTAGCGATGCCAATAATCTACACAACTATCCTATATGTTCAAAATGAGTGAATATATTGTTTAACGATTCAATAATAAGCACAACTATCCTATATGTTCAAAGTGAGTGAATATATTGCTTAACGATGCCAATAATCTACACAACTATCTTAATATGTTCAAAATGAGTGAATATATTGTTTAACGATTCAATAATATGCACAACTATCCTATATGTTCAAAGTGAGTGAATATATTGCTTAACGATGCCAATAATCTACACAACTATCTTAATATGTTCAAAATGAGTGAATATATTGTTTAACGATTCAATAATAAGCACAACTATCCTATATGTTCAAAGTGAGTGAATATATTGCTTAACGATGCCAATAATCTACACAACTATCCTATATGTTCAAAATGAGTGAATATATTGCTTAACGATTCAATAATAAGCACAACTATCCTATATGTTCAAAATGAGTGAATATATTGCTTAACGAATTCAATAATCTACACAACTATCCCATATGTTCAAAATGAGTGAATATATTGCTTAACGATTTCAATAATCTGCAGAACTATCTTCTATCTTTAAAACTGAGTAACTAATGGGGTTAGCCTGATTCCAATAGCCTGTACGGTTTTATTGAGTTCATAATTGATTACCTAATCCCATATTTCAAAAACAACCTTAAAAACACTTATATTTGTAAATGTTTTTACCTTGCGCCTTAGGGTATTTTCATGTATTTCCTGGATGAGGAGGGGCAACATAAGGTGTCCATTTTAGGCAAGAAGGATCTATTTCCTTGTAAGAAGGACCTCTTCTCTTAGTCCTTTCGATGTATTCTTCTATCACATCCTATAAAAAATCAATAGAAATTAAAAAAACACATTTTGACACTGAAGGTCAAAGTATTTTCATTTTTTGAAAACAGATATTGTAAGACAATTCCACATGTTTCAATAAACAAGACTCATATTTTGAAAACAGATATTGTAAGACTATTCCACATGTTTCAATAAACAAGACTCATTTTTTGAAAACAAATATTGTAAGACAATTCCACATGTTTCAATAAACAAGACACATTTTTTGAAAACAGATATTGTAAGACAATTCCACATGTTTCAATAAACAAGACTCATTTTTTGAAAACAGATATTGTAAGACTATTCCACATGTTTCAATAAACAAGACTCATTTTTTGAAAACAGATATTGTAAGACAATTCCACATGTTTCAATAAACAAGACTCATTTTTTGAAAACAGATATTGTAAGACAATTCCACATGTTTCAATAAACAAGACACATTTTTCACAATAGGCATAAAAGCACGAGATGCCCGCAGGGAAAATATTGAGCTCAGAAATAAGATATAGGTCTGCTTAGAAAACCTTTCACTTTTTTATGAAATTCAAGTAACAAATTTAAAATTAAAAAGAGTGTATTTTAGTACTAGTAGATTTTAAAGATAATCATACTATCTTTGAACATTTTCTTGTTAAATATTACAGAACTATTACAGACGTAATGCATTTTACATGTATTAGTTGATTGTAAAAGGTGATACTTGTATTTTGAATATGTTCAGTAATTCATGACTGATACTATCAGGTGTTGTTAATCAATCAAGGAATTGAGACTGTTATAATAAAAGATCTTACAATTACAGATTCAAGGTTGGTAAAGGGACACACTCTCTTTACTTTTATGAAACTGAGAAACCAGAATAGTTGTTTACTCTCGATTCTCCAATATGGATTAATCAGTCTAAATACAGAAAATATTACAAATATTGTATTAAAGAATGCCAGTGATTCAGTTTAATGCCTACCTGTTTCTTGAGTATAATGTGTTTGCCCTTCCAATACTTCATCATGCCAAGAGCTTGCAGTGTGCTGACAATGTCGTAGGAATTGATGGCCATCTCTTGACTAATATCTACCAACAATATAAGCGTGGAATCAGTGTTAAATTATGTTTTTTGCATTTTCGTTAATTATTTATAATATTAATATCTTTCTTAAATAAAGGAAACAAACTTTTACACTTTGTAAAATATCTCAAAGAAAAAACCGAACAGATATTTCTTGGGTTCCAAGAAACGACTGGTAATAAAAATTGTAACTGATTTTTCGATGGGATATTTCTCTTAAAATTACACAAAAATATACTTAGTATTTTGCCACTATTTATCTATATTTACTTCCATTGTTATTCAATCATCCTCGTTTAACGGTAGGAGCCGAGATGTGGTTTGGAAACTTAAGAAGATGAAGAGGTTTATGTTTCTGGCAGACCACGCCAGCATTGAATGTAAACTGTACAAGATGATGAATTATTCTTAGAGAAAACCTGACCTTTCGGCACATGTAGGGAATGTATTGTTTCTGTGACGCTGCCATTGTAATAGTTGCAAAACTTCCGGGACGGTTTTGCATTTAACTGTTCATTATAAAAGGGATTCCTTAAAAAGTTTATTATGAAACTACCCAATCTCCAGAAAAATGTTATTTTACAGTTTCAAATGATTTCTGAATATAGATACATCAGGCAAAAGACTCGAACTTTTCAGCCATATCAAGTTTAAGTTTTGATGATGGATTGGGGAAGAGGAGAACAAAATCTTAACAAACGATACTTTCTGTTATATGTTCAAATAACCAATAACCCTCAATCATTCAAAGTTTTTTGATCAATAGCCCTGTATAACCCTATATTATCTCTATTATACCTTCCACTTACTCTCAACACATAAGAACCTGGTCTTGAAATAGAACATAAGAACTTTTAGAAATATCTAAAAGTGTTTGCCAAGAAATTGGTTTCAATACTACCCAATCAGGGTTACTCCAAACCATTCAAAATCAACCAATTCGAACTGCTTCAACACTCCTTCTGCAACAATTTTTAAAAAGGAAATTTTCATTGACTAGACTCATGGTTTTCAGTACTATTTACAAACACAGCTTTATTTCACATTTTAACCTCTTTTTTCTTGACCAAATTAAATTTGTTTACCACTTCATCTAAATCTTCTACTATGACAGTACTTCCATCCCTCTTATACACTCACAAAAACCACAGTAAATGCAAAGTTTCACATTCAATATTTTTTACTTTTAACAGAGCTTTGCGGTTCTTATCTTCATTTAGATAAGATATAAAAACACAGTTTTTGACCCCAGTTAAACTGTGAAAAGCGCTCAATCGTTCCTAAGACTACTTCATAATTTTTACATTTAATTTATTTATTTTCCTTATGATTTTCCTCTTAATCTTGTATTTCTTGAAGGCGTTCTGTAAGTCAATTAGCATGTTATTTAAATATTTTAATTTTCTGCTAGGAATGCAAATATCATCAACTAAAGCCTTGCGTATTTTATTTTCCTGGCATTGCTAAAATGCTGTGTTTTTGTTCATACATTCGACCTCTGTGCGATTTCTTGTGTAATATGTCTAAACTTATATAATATATGTAGCTTTATAAACGAGCACACGACATTTGCCAGTTTTAGGCCCCTCAGCGTTTTATAAACTTCACAATTGAATTTAGGCGAAGATAAAGTCACCCAGATAAACATTATTGTAGTCTGTAAACTAAAAATGAACACTTACAAAAAAAAAACAGAATAAACAAAAATAATAGTAATAAACAAAGAAACAAAAAAGTGTTAAAAAAACAATAAAATTTTAACAATTTTAAAAACACTATCTAAATTAAGAAGAAGAGAGAAGGAACAAGAAAACAAACAAAATGATGAAATATTCTAAAACTCACAGGGAAACTACTCTTTTAAATAGGTCAGACATGGAAACCTACCTTTAACAGAAAGTTGTTTCCCTTCCAACTTGCACAGGTATTCAAGAAGAACATCCTTCCAGTAGCTCCTGTATGAAATTAGTCCAAGATCAGAGAGCGGCTTCTCAGGGGACCCTATTTTGTGTTCTTCTCTCGTTAAGAGGTAACCTAGAACATAAGAAGCCACCTAATGTGTCACGCATCTTCACATAAGTCATTGCTATTTTAAACATTCAATAGAATATATATATATATATATATATATATATATATATATATATATATATATATATATTAATATATTAATATATTTAATATGGTGATATGTTTTCTTGTAATATAATTAATAAATTTAAAATATTTCAAAAACAAGAATACTTTTAATGAATATATTTATTCAAAGCTTTTCGCCGATAAAATAGTACCAGCATCTTCAGGAAAATAATTATCTAATCTAATCTTAGATTAGCTAATTATTTTCCTGAAGATGCTGGTACTATTTCATTGGCGAAAAGCTTTGAATAAATATATTCATTAAAAGTATTCTTGTTTTTGAAATATTTTAAATTTATTAATTATATATATATATATATATATATATATATATATATATATATATAACTGACTAAATAACTGTGTCAATAATAACTGTTAAATATTTTAGTGTTTATTTTTGTCTGCGGTTACATTGCTATTAATGAAAATTTGCGTTATCTAATCTAATAATCACTTCTATTTTATTATAAAGTTTTCCACTAAGTCAACAAATCTAGGTCTGAAAACTATTATAGACACTTCTACTTTGCAACCTGGCGAATAGTTTAGTGATAATGTTTATTTTCAACTAGTATTCTCAGTAGTCGTTAGTTTTGTAATTTTAAAATTATTTACTTCAATAATTAAATAAAGTAACCAAACTGGTTCGAGAAAAGAAAATTTACTAATGAAATTTTCAATTACAGCAATAATATTGGGGAACGAAAAATACTGGGGAAACGAAAAATACCAGGTACGTAATTTTGTATACACACAATAAAAGTCCAAGTAGTAATGCTATCGTACACTGGTATATTTTAGAGAAATTATTTTAGAACATTCCTTTTTTTAAATAAATATTTTCAAATACTTGAATGACGCAACAATACTTCAGACTAAACAGTCTGGCGCGAACTGATTGTACCAGTCAGTATGTGTATTGTTTAAAGTACATGTCTGTTGTCTGCTGTATATGACTGACTGTAGAGTCTGTAAGTGCAGGTTCGGTAATGTAGACTATGTAAATAGTACTTTAGGCCTTACGTAACTTGCAACCTTTAATTCGTCCAGGAGCTTTATAAGCTGCACTTTGCTGAAATTCCTTCTGTATGATAGTGTAGACAAAATAACGAATGCAGTAGTAAAACGAGAATTCTGTATGGGAAATGACAGGCTTAGCATTTACTAGTCACTAGTTTCTTCAACAAACAAAAAGAAACATAGTGTACAGACAGTAACTTGCAAGAACTGGAAAACCATAGGAAATCGCGCAATAAAGCGCAAGCAAAGCCTAAGTACCGGGTCTCAGGGTCTATAGCGCACCAAACTGACGGCGAAGCGAAGTATAATGCTACAGTATTGTATTTAAACAGCTAAATAAAGTTACCATGTCTGTTAAAGCTACTAAGTGCAAAGGAATAAGTCTGTTGAGACAAGTTTGTGGCTCTGTCTTTAATAGAGAGGCCATACAATGTTTACGTCAGTTGCTCCATTCATAGAATTCGTTCGTCAAAGTTGTTATCAATTAAACCCGCGAATTGACTATAGCCAGAAATACGATCTGGAGGGGGTTATGTAATGACAGCCAATATAAAAATTAAATGTAAATTAACACTTATTATAATATCTTATATTTTTGGAGAGGTTCATTATAAATGGAGGTTGGCCTGAAGGTTGAGATTATTCCGACTTACCTAGAATTCAGTTGTCAACGCTTATCGGAATCATCTATCTATCAGAACAAAGTATGTACTTAATGTTGTTCGGAAATCAAGTACTTTATTCTAATAACGGAAATTTATCCCGACTTCTTCTTCTTTCTTTTTTTTCCTGGCGAAAAACCTTTCCAAATTTTATTTTTATCTAATAAGCGACATAGCCCAGCGAAATTATACATATTGAAGTCTTTTTACAGATATTGTATATGTACAAGTTCACTAAGCATTGCCAGTTTATTTAAGTTCGTTATATATTAAGATATTGATGAAAATCATAAATATATGTAGGTTTGAATAAAAATAGTCAATTCAATGTATCTTTTTTTAGCTGATAAGATTAAAAAACGTCTTTATCTTTTGTGGGACTATGAGTTTAAGCAAATAATAGTATTTACTGAAGTAACGCGTATTTAAACACTTGTTCTTACTTTTCATTTTGCTTGAACCTGTGTAGCCTATAAACGACCAACGTTTGCAACAGACTAAATACAATTGCGTAAAGTATGCGCTTCAATAAATCACAGTTAGTCATTATAAACCTTAATAAAATAAATGAGGTTTTACAATTTTATTCCAACACAAGTTGCTACGTATCATGAGTCACTAGAGCATTTATAAATGCAATTTCAATCAAACTAGATGGACTCAAGTTAAACCAATGTAGCTTACCCTTCTAGTGCAGTAATTCCATTGCTTTATCTTGTATATTTAGATGTGCAGGGTCGGATACAAGGTTTTCTTGAAAGAGGAGTGTAAGATTAAAATTTTCCCGATAAGAAAGAAAGCTAAAAGTATTTATTCTACTTAAATAAAATGTTAGACTATTGAACAAATATTTATATAAAAATAGTTTTTCAGTTTTGTCAGTGAATTTAATAAAACAGAATTTTATTTTTAGAAATAAAAACTGACAATTTATTTTGTCAGTTAATTTTTAAAATAATAGTTATTTTAATAATATAATTAAAATCATTTGAATTGATTATTCAACAAAACGAAATTAATTCGTGTTTTTTTCATTTGATCAATATTTACTTTATTAACGTGAAAACATGAATTGACAGCAAGACCTGTCAATCTATCTTACGTCATCCTTCATCTCAAACATATTTTTTAGTTTCCCCAATCTAGAAACACAACACTCCGTTGTAGTAAAGGAAATGCAGGAAGAGTGGTAATATTCTAACGGGTGGAATATTCTACTTCGAAAGACTAAAATTCATCTAACCAAAATGTACACACACAATTTACGCATCCTTCAACTAACCAAATTACGCGACATTCAAATAATCGTAAGTGCATGGACTTCAACTAATAAAAGTGCACGGATTTCAGTTTTGTCAGTGAATTTAATAAAACAGAATTTTATTTTTAGAAATAAAAACTGACAATTTATTTTGTCAGTTAATTTTTAAAATAATAGTTATTTTAAAAATATAATTAAAATCATTTGAATTGATTATTCAACAAAACGAAATTAATTCGTGTTTTTTTCATTTGATCAATATTTACTTTATTAACGTGAAAACATGAATTGACAGCAAGACCTGTCAATCTATCTTACGTCATCCTTCATCTCAAACATATTTTTTAGTTTCCCCAATCTAGAAACACAACACTCCGTTGTAGTAAAGGAAATGCAGGAAGAGTAGTAATATTCTAACGGGTGGAATATTCTACTTCGAAAGACTAAAATTCATCTAACCAAAATGTACACACACAATTTACGCATCCTTCAACTAACCAAATTACGCGACATTCAAATAATCGTAAGTGCATGGACTTCAACTAATAAAAGTGCACGGATTTCAACTGAAAGAAATGTTACGGGTTATCGTTTTGCCGTTCCGCAGGCGTTCATAGCATTTTGAAATTAATAAATGGGAAGTAATATTTCTGTAAATATCTAAACTTAGTAGTTTTTATTACAACCTTAAAATTATTTCTCAAAATGCTACGATTTAACTTTATCGTTATTAAAGTAAATGTAATGCCCATTGCTCATCGCATTGGCATGCAGTTAAACTCCTGGTTATATTTTTTTAATGCAAAATATTACATTAAAATTTTTAGTTATTACTGCCGAAGTTCCAGTAATTGGTACAGACGAGTAAAACGATTTTATATAATTTTCTTTGATAAGTTCTTCAAGTCCTCTATTTAGGTAGATTTGTGGTAACTGTAAAGGTAAACATTTCATAGATTCATCTTCGAACCTAGTCTTTATGTAAACAAGAATATGAAAATATATAGGTTTGTTTTCTAATGATTTAACTTTGTACTTTGGCGATGCAGTACTGTTAATATTTGGCCACTATACACTGCAGTATCCTATCATCAGAGTAGAATTTTGCAATATACGTTTAGGTAGTAAAGTTATCTATCTGTAAAGTACTGTATCACTAAATTAGCTGTACTTTATTAAAGATAAGAAATATATAACGATTTTTATAGTTTAATCTTAATGTTTAACCATAGAATATGTCACATTTAAGGATAGCCTCCTGGTCTTTTACCTGAATTTTCCTTCCTTATAGCTAAAGCCCAGGACCTAGCATCGTGGTAAAAGCGAGTATTTCTCAACATATAGCCTCACTGCATTCACATCAACCACCTATATTATAATGATACATTTAATGGTGTATTGCAATTCATTATACGTAAACATTATCTACGTAAAACAAAAAGAGCTTATCCAAATGTATCCAAATTTTACACACATTTACAGACATGAGAATTTGCGTATAAAAGTAATAAAAAATTTCACTTTTTTATAATATATTTCACTATTTTTATAATTGTACGCGTTTATTTTAGGATTAATTTAGTTTATAAAAACTAATTGTAGACAAAAAAATTATTCAATTTGAAATTAGTTTTAAAACATTACTGTACGTTTCGATTTGAAATTGGATTCTTCTTCAAGAGCTATTAATTTTTTTATATCATCAATTAAACAACAAACAAATTCAAGTATTTAAAACAAGAACATAAACCCCAAAAAAGGATATTACATAATTAAATAAAACCAAATGTTACTAAAACACTCAATGTAAACGACAGTCGAAGTTATAACAAATGTTTTTTTTGTTTTTATTTATGAAAAGTTAAATACACATTTACAGACATGAGAATTTGCGTATAAAAGTAATAAAAAATTTCACTTTTTTATAATATATTTCACTATTTTTATAATTGTACGCGTTTATTTTAGGATTAATTTAGTTTATAAAAACTAATTGTAGACAAAAAAATTATTCAATTTGAAATTAGTTTTAAAACATTACTGTACGTTTCGATTTGAAATTGGATTCTTCTTCAAGAGCTATTAATTTTTTTTATATCATCAATTAAACAACAAACAAATTCAAGTATTTAAAACAAGAACATAAACCCCAAAAAAGGATATTACATAATTAAATAAAACCAAATGTTACTAAAACACTCAATGTAAACGACAGTCGAAGTTATAACAAATGTTTTTTTTGTTTTTATTTATGAAAAGTTAATTTATGACTTGTTCTAACGGAATATAGCGCAAACTTGTCACTTAACACAGGACAGTCCGTTTGTTATTAAAGTAGAAAGTTCCACTAGAAATTACTTCGTCTTCCTAGCAGAGGATTTTTATGAAACAGAACATAGCGTAAAGTTGTCATTTAACACACAACAGTCAGCATAAGTGTACACTATCTTGGCGTCTGGGCCGCCGACTACCTGGGGTTGGCCCAAATAATCCCCTGTCATCCACAACCACCCGCGGCAGTTTCAATAAACGAGTCACCTACTTGATACTCATCTCCAATGAGACGTTGACTAAATATTTAAAATATTTTTTACATATTTCGAAACACTGTAAAACGACACCAAAACCAACATAGTTTGGTTATAGAGCTTAAATATGTACATTTTTGGGTATTATAAAAGTATTGTAATGTATTCTTACAATGGACATACCTAATTTGGCAGTAGACGTTTTTATAACCTAATAATGTACTGACGTCATTTTTCATATATTTCTGAACTTTACAAATACAGTATACACAGCAAAATTGAAATTGGTGATTCAGTTAAGTGCCCCATAAGGATGCCAGTGACTAATTACTATTGAATCCGCAGTGGAAAAGTATAATTATCATTTAAATTTTGCTATAGCAAATATAAAGTTCAATTATCAATTAAATTTTCAACAAACTTTTAACTTTTACATACTATATTAAAATTAATGATGTAGGAACTAAAATAAACATTTTCATTGGTTGCAGTTATTTTCAATGGCTGCAGTTCTCATTGGTGTTACTAGTATTCTAGTTAGGTATATAGGCCTATACAGTATTTAGTTTCCCCCAAACTAAACCTATCCGAACAGAAACCTTCATTTATAAATTGTAACATAGCTATATTTTAATGTTGTACCTACAAAGTAACAGGTTAGACAAAATATAGCCATAAAATAATAAAGCGCGATAAAATGATGAAGCTACTAATCAAAAAGCTCATTTAGGTTTCTACGTCAAAAGTTATTCGGACAAATGTGTCCTTCACGCTTTACGGGAATGCCAAGTAAAATTGTACGGGTCACCATCAGATATTCATCGATTAATCACCAAGGTATAGATTCTGTAGAAGATAGGTAACAGCCGGCATGGTATCCAAGTCAGTGTATATATATTGTAGAGACCAGAACAGCAACAGTTAATGTTCCAACCTAGTTTATGCATACTGTAGACGCAATGTAACCACCGGCCCAGGCTCCAAATCAGTATAATAGGCAGTTGAGGCCAGATAGCCACCAGTCCATAATGCCATTATTCTATGTTTCAAGTCAGTAATTACATATTGTAAAATCCTTGTAGCAGCCGGCACAGGATGCATGTCAGTGTGACAGACTGTAGATACCAAGTTGCAACCCGTCCAAGTATGCATACTGTAGAGGCCAGGTAACAGCCGGTCTAAAATCCAAATCATTGTAACGATTGTAACGATAGATTGTAGCGACCACTCTATCACCAGTCTAGAAGAAAGTCAGAGCTTTATTCTAGAAATCAGTTAGCAGTCAGCACAGGATCCATGCCAATGTAACAAACTGTAGGGGTCAGGTTGCCACCTATCCATGTTCCAAGTTAGCGTATGCATACTGTAGACGTCAGTTAGCAGCCATCACAGGATCCATGTCAGTGTAACAAACTGTAGGGGTCAGGTTGCCACCTATCCATGTTCCAAGTTAGCGTATGCATACTGTAGACGTCAGTTAGCAGTCAGCACAGGATCCATGCCAATGTAACAAACTGTAGGGGTCAGGTTGCCACCTATCCATGTTCCAAGTTAGCGTATGCATACTGTAGACGTCAGTTAGCAGCCATCACAGGATCCATGTCAGTGTAACAAACTGTAGGGGTCAGGTTGCCACCTATCCATGTTCCAAGTTAGCGTATGCATACTGTAGACGTCAGTTAGCAGCCATCACAGGATCCATGTCAGTGTAACAAACTGTAGGGGTCAGGTTGCCACCTATCCATGTTCCAAGTTAGCGTATGCATACTGTAGACGTCAGTTAGCAGCCATCACAGGATCCATGCCAATGTAACAAACTGTAGGGGTCAGGTTGCCACCTATCCATGTTCCAAGTTAGCGTATGCATACTGTAGACGTCAGTTAGCAGTCAGCACAGGATCCAAGTCAGTGTAACAAACTGTAGGGGTCAGGTTGCCACCTATCCATGTTCCAAGTTAGCGTATGCATACTGTAGACGTCAGTTAGCAGCCATCACAGGATCCATGTCAGTGTAACAAACTGTAGGGGTTAGGTTGCCACCTATCCATGTTCCAAGCTTGTGTATGCATACTGTAAACGTCAGTTAGCAGCCATCACAGGATCCAAGTCAGTGTAACAAACTGTAGGGGTCAGGTTGCCACCTATCCATGTTCCAAGCTTGTGTATGCATACTGTAAACGTCAGTTAGCAGCCAGCACTGGATCCATGTCAGTGTAACAAACTGTAGGGGTCAGGTTGCCACCTATCCATGTTCCAAGTTAGCGTATGCATACTGTAGACGTCAGTTAGCAGCCATCACAGGATCCATGTCAGTGTAACAAACTGTAGGGGTCAGGTTGCCACCTATCCATGTTCCAAGCTTATGTATGCATACTGTAGACGTAAGTTAGCAGCCATCACAGGATCCATGTCAGTGTAACAAACTGTAGGGGTCAGGTTGCAACCTATCCATGTTCCAAGCTTATGTATGCATACTGTAGACGTCAGTTAGCAGCCATCACAGGATCCATGTCAGTGTAACAAACTGTAGGGGTCAGGTTGCCACCTATCCATGTTCCAAGTTGGTGTTTGCATACTGTAAACGTCAGTTAGCAGCCATCACAGAATCCATGTCAGTGTAACAAACTGTAGGGGTCAGGTTGCCACCTATCCATGTTCCAAGTTAGCGTATGCATACTGTAGACGTCAGTTAGCAGCCATCACAGGATCCATGTCAGTGTAACAAACTGTAGGGGTCAGGTTGCCACCTATCCATGTTCCAAGCTTGTGTATGCATACTGTAAACGTCAGTTAGCAGCCATCACAGGATCCAAGTCAGTGTAACAAACTGTAGGGGTCAGGTTGCCACCTATCCATGTTCCAAGCTTGTGTATGCATACTGTAGACGTCAGTTAGCAGCCATCACAGGATCCATGTCAGTGTAACAAACTGTAGGGGTCAGGTTGCCACCTATCCATGTTCCAAGTTAGCGTATGCATACTGTAGATGTCAGTTAGCAGCCAGCACAGGATCAAAGTCAGTGTAACAAACTGTAGAGGCCAGGTTGCCACCTATTTATGTTCCAAGTAAGTGTATACATACTGTAGATGTCAGTTAGCAGCCAGCACAGGATCAAAGTCAGTGAAACAAACTGTAGAGGCCAGGTTGCCACCTATCCATGTTCCAAGTAAGTGTATACATACTGTAGACGTCAGTTAGCAGCCAGCACAGGATCAAAGTCAGTGAAACAAACTGTAGAGGCCAGGTTGCCACCTATCCATGTTCCAAGTAAGTGTATACATACTGTAGATGTCAGTTAGCAGCCAGCACAGGATCAAAGTCAGTGAAACAAACTGTAGAGGCCAGGCTGCCACCTATCCATGTTCCAAGTAAGTGTATACATACTGTAGATGTCAGTTAGCAGTCAGCACTGGATCCAAGTCAGTGTAACAAACTGTAGAGGCCAAGTTGCCACCTATCCATGTTCCAAGTTGCTGTATGCATACTGTAGACGTCAGTTAGCAGCCAGCACAGGATCCAAGTCAGTGTAACAAACTGTAGGGGTCAGGTTGCCACCTATCCATGTTGCAAGTAAGTGTATACATACTGTAGATGTCAGTTAGCAGCCAGCACTGGATCCAAGTCAGTGTAACAACTGGTAGAGGCCAGGTTGCCACCTATCCATGTTCCAAGTTAGCGTATGCATACTGTAGATGTCAGTTAGCAGCCAGCACAGGATCAAAGTCAGTGAAACAAACTGTAGAGGCCAGGTTGCCACCTATCCATGTTCCAAGTAAGTGTATACATACTGTAGATGTCAGTTAGCAGCCAGCACTGGATCCATGTCAGTGTAACAAACTGTAGAGGCCAGGTTGCCACCTATCCATGTTCCAAGTAAGTGTATACATACTGTAGATGTCAGTTAGCAGTCAGCACTGGATCCAAGTCAGTGTAACAAACTGTAGGGGTCAGTTTGCCACCTATCCATGTTCCAAGTAAGTGTATACATACTGTAGACGTCAGTTAGCTGCCATCACAGGTTCCAAGTCAGTGTAACAAACTGTAGGGGTCAGGTTGCCACCTATCCATGTTCCAAGTTGGTGTTTGCATACTGTAAACGTCAGTTAGCAGCCAGCACACGATCCAAGTCAGTGTAACAAACTGTAGGGGTCAGGTTGCCCCCTATCCCTGTTCCAAGCTTGTGTATGCATACTGTAGACGTCAGTTAGCAGCCAGAACTGGATCCAAGTCAGTGTAACAAACTGTAGAGGCCAGGTTGCCACCTATCCATGTTCCAAGCTTGTGTATGCATACTGTAGACGTCAGTTAGCAGCCAGCACTGGATCCAAGTCAGTGTACCAAACTGTAGGGGTCATGTTGCCACCTATCCATGTTCCAAGTAAGTGTATACATACTGTAGACGTCAGTTAGCAGCCAGCACTGGATCCTAGTCAGTGTAACAAACTGTAGAGGCCAGGTTGCCACCTATCCATGTTCCAAGTAAGTGTATACATACTGTAGACGTCAGTTAGCAGCCAGCACTGGATCCAAGTCAGTGTAACAAACTGTAGAGGCCAGGTTGCCACCTATCCATTTTCCAAGTTGCTGTATGCATACTGTAGACGTCAGTTAGCAGCCAGCACTGGATCCAAGTCAGTGTAACAAACTGTAGAGGTCAGGTTGCCACCTATACATGTTCCAAGCTTGTGTATGCATACTGTAGACGTCAGTTAGCAGCCAGCACTGGATCCAAGTCAGTGTAACAACTGGTACAGGCCAGATTGCCACCTATCCATGTTCCAAGTTGGTGTTTGCATACTGTAGACGTCAGTTAGCAGCCAGCACTGAATCCAAATCAGTGTAACAAACTGTAGAGGCTAGGTTGCCACCTATCCATGTTCCAAGTTGATGTTTGCATACTGTAAACGTCAGTTAGCAGCCATCACAGGATGCAAGTCAGTGTAACAAACTGTAGGCGTCAGGTTGCCCTCTATCCATGTTCCAAGCTTGTGTATGCATACTGTAGACGTCAGTTAGCAGCCAGAACTGGATCCAAGTCAGTGTAACAAACTGTAGAGGCCAGGTTGCCACCTATCCATGTTCCAAGCTTGTGTATGCATACTGTAGACGTCAGTTAGCAGCCAGCACTGGATCCAAGTCAGTGTACCAAACTGAAGGGGTCAGGTTGCCACCTATCCATGTTCCAAGTAAGTGTATACATACTGTAGACGTCAGTTAGCAGCCAGCACTGGATCCTAGTCAGTGTAACAAACTGTAGAGGCCAGGTTGCCACCTATCCATGTTTCAAGTAAGTGTATACATACTGTAGACGTCAGTTAGCAGCCAGCACTGGATCCAAGTCAGTGTAACAAACTGTAGAGGCCAGGTTGCCACCTATCCATGTTCCAAGTTGCTGTATGCATACTGTAGACGTCAGTTAGCAGCCAGCACTGGATCCAAGTCAGTGTAACAAACTGTAGAGGTCAGGTTGCCACCTATCCATGTTCCAAGCTTGTGTATGCATACTGTAGACGTCAGTTAACAGCCAGCACTGGATCCAAGTCAGTGTAACAACTGGTAGAGGCCAGATTGCCACCTATCCATGTTCCAAGTTGGTGTTTGCATACTGTAGACGTCAGTTAGCAGCCAGCACTGAATCCAAGTCAGTGTAACAAACTGTAGAGGCTAGGTTGCCACCTATCCATGTTCCAAGTTAGCGTATGCATACTGTAGATGTCAGTTAGCAGCCAGCACAGGATTCAAGTCAGTGAAACAAACTGTAGAGGCCAGGTTGCTACCTATCCATGTTCCAAGTTGGTGTTTGCATACTGTAAACGTCAGTTAGCAGCCATCACAGGATCCAAGTCAGTGTAACAAACTGTAGGGGTCAGGTTGCCACCTATCCATGTTCCAAGCTTGTGTATGCATACTGTAGACGTCAGTTAGCAGCCAGCACTGGATCCAAGTCAGTGTAACAAACTGTAGGGGTCAGGTTGCTACCTATCCATGTTCCAAGTTGGTGTTTGCATACTGTAAACGTCAGTTAGCAGCCATCACAGGATGCAAGTCAGTGTAACAAACTGTAGGGGTCAGGTTGCCACCTATCCATGTTCCAAGCTTGTGTATGCATACTGTAGACGACAGTTAGCAGGCAGCACTGGATCCAAGTCAGTGTAACAAACTGTAGGGGTCAGGTTGCCACCTATCCATGTTCCAAGTAAGTGTATACATACTGTAGATGTCAGTTAGCAGCCAGCACAGGATCAAAGTCAGTGAAACAAACTGTAGAGGCCAGGTTGCCACCTATCCATGTTCCAAGTAAGTGTATACATACTGTAGATGTCAGTTAGCAGTCAGCACTGGATCCAAGTCAGTGTAACAAACTGTAGAGGCCAAGTTGCCACCTATCCATGTTCCAAGTTGCTGTATGCATACTGTAGACGTCAGTTAGCAGCCAGCACAGGATCCAAGTCAGTGTAACAAACTGTAGGGGTCAGGTTGCCACCTATCCATGTTCCAAGTAAGTGTATACATACTGTAGACGTCAGTTAGCAGCCAGCACTGGATCCTAGTCAGTGTAACAAACTGTAGAGGCCAGGTTGCCACCTATCCATGTTCCAAGTAAGTGTATACATACTGTGGACGTCAGTTAGCAGCCAGCACAGGATCCAAGTCAGTGTAACAAACTGTAGGGGTCAGGTTGCCACCTATCCATGTTGCAAGTAAGTGTATACATACTGTAGATGTCAGTTAGCAGCCAGCACTGGATCCAAGTCAGTGTAACAACTGGTAGAGGCCAGGTTGCCACCTATCCATGTTCCAAGTTGGTGTTTGCATACTGTAGACGTCAGTTAGCAGCCAGCACTGGATCCAAGTCAGTGTAACAAACTGTAGAGGCCAGGTTGCCACCTATCCATGTTCCAAGTTAGCGTATGCATACTGTAGATGTCAGTTAGCAGCCAGCACAGGATCAAAGTCAGTGAAACAAACTGTAGAGGCCAGGTTGCCACCTATCCATGTTCCAAGTAAGTGTATACATACTGTAGATGTCAGTTAGCAGCCAGCACTGGATCCATGTCAGTGTAACAAACTGTAGGGGTCAGGTTGCCACATATCCATGTTCCAAGCTTGTGTATGCATACTGTAGACGTCAGTTAGCAGCCAGCACTGGATCCAAGTCAGTGTAACAAACTGTAGAGGCCAGGTTGCCACCTATCCATGTTCCAAGTAAGTGTATACATACTGTAGATGTCAGTTAGCAGTCAGCACTGGATCCAAGTCAGTGTAACAAACTGTAGGGGTCAGTTTGCCACCTATCCATGTTCCAAGTAAGTGTATACATACTGTAGACGTCAGTTAGCAGCCATCACAGGATCCAAGTCAGTGTAACAAACTGTAGGGGTCAGGTTGCCACCTATCCATGTTCCAAGTTGGTGTTTGCATACTGTAAACGTCAGTTAGCAGCCAGCACACGATCCAAGTCAGTGTAACAAACTGTAGGGGTCAGGTTGCCCCCTATCCATGTTCCAAGCTTGTGTATGCATACTGTAGACGTCAGTTAGCAGCCAGAACTGGATCCAAGTCAGTGTAACAAACTGTAGAGGCCAGGTTGCCACCTATCCATGTTCCAAGCTTGTGTATGCATACTGTAGACGTCAGTTAGCAGCCAGCACTGGATCCAAGTCAGTGTACCAAACTGTAGGGGTCAGGTTGCCACCTATCCATGTTCCAAGTAAGTGTATACATACTGTAGACGTCAGTTAGCAGCCAGCACTGGATCCTAGTCAGTGTAACAAACTGTAGAGGCCAGGTTGCCACCTATCCATGTTCCAAGTAAGTGTATACATACTGTGGACGTCAGTTAGCAGCCAGCACTGGATCCAAGTCAGTGTAACAAACTGTAGAGGCCAGGTTGCCACCTATCCATGTTCCAAGTTGCTGTATGCATACTGTAGACGTCAGTTAGCAGCCAGCACTGGATCCAAGTCAGTGTAACAAACTGTAGGGGTCAGGTTGCCACCTATCCATGTTCCAAGCTTGTGTATGCATACTGTAGACGTCAGTTAGCAGCCAGCACTGGATCCAAGTCAGTGTAACAACTGGTACAGGCCAGATTGCCACCTATCCATGTTCCAAGTTGGTGTTTGCATACTGTAGACGTCAGTTAGCAGCCAGCACTGAATCCAAGTCAGTGTAACAAACTGTAGAGGCTAGGTTGCCACCTATCCATGTTCCAAGTTGGTGTTTGCATACTGTAAACGTCAGTTAGCAGCCATCACAGGATGCAAGTCAGTGTAACAAACTGTAGGCGTCAGGTTGCCCCCTATCCATGTTCCAAGCTTGTGTATGCATACTGTAGACGTCAGTTAGCAGCCAGAACTGGATCCAAGTCAGTGTAACAAACTGTAGAGGCCAGGTTGCCACCTATCCATGTTCCAAGCTTGTGTATGCATACTGTAGACGTCAGTTAGCAGCCAGCACTGGATCCAAGTCAGTGTACCAAACTGAAGGGGTCAGGTTGCCACCTATCCATGTTCCAAGTAAGTGTATACATACTGTAGACGTCAGTTAGCAGCCAGCACTGGATCCTAGTCAGTGTAACAAACTGTAGAGGCCAGGTTGTCACCTATCCATGTTTCAAGTAAGTGTATACATACTGTAGACGTCAGTTAGCAGCCAGCACTGGATCCAAGTCAGTGTAACAAACTGTAGAGGCCAGGTTGCCACCTATCCATGTTCCAAGTTGCTGTATGCATACTGTAGACGTCAGTTAGCAGCCAGCACTGGATCCAAGTCAGTGTAACAAACTGTAGAGGTCAGGTTGCCACCTATCCATGTTCCAAGCTTGTGTATGCATACTGTAGACGTCAGTTAGCAGCCAGCACTGGATCCAAGTCAGTGTAACAACTGGTAGAGGCCAGATTGCCACCTATCCATGTTCCAAGTTGGTGTTTGCATACTGTAGACGTCAGTTAGCAGCCAGCACTGAATCCAAGTCAGTGTAACAAACTGTAGAGGCTGTGTTGCCACCTATCCATGTTCCAAGTTAGCGTATGCATACTGTAGATGTCAGTTAGCAGCCAGCACAGGATTCAAGTCAGTGAAACAAACTGTAGAGGCCAGGTTGCTACCTATCCATGTTCCAAGTTGGTGTTTGCATACTGTAAACGTCAGTTAGCAGCCATCACAGGATCCAAGTCAGTGTAACAAACTGTAGGGGTCAGGTTGCCACCTATCCATGTTCCAAGCTTGTGTATGCATACTGTAGACGTCAGTTAGCAGCCAGCACTGGATCCAAGTCAGTGTAACAAACTGTAGGGGTCAGGTTGCTACTTATCCATGTTCCAAGTTGGTGTTTGCATACTGTAAACGTCAGTTAGCAGCCATCACAGGATGCAAGTCAGTGTAACAAACTGTAGGGGTCAGGTTGCCACCTATCCATGTTCCAAGCTTGTGTATGCATACTGTAGACGTCAGTTAGCAGCCAGCACTGGATCCAAGTCAGTGTAACAAACTGTAGGGGTCAGGTTGCCACCTATCCATGTTCCAAGTTGTTGTATGCATACTCTAAAACCCAGGTAGGATCCAGCACATGATTCAAGTCAGTATATGTATACTGTAGATGACATGTAGCAGCCAGCACAGAATTCAAGTTAGTGGAATAGACTATAGAGGCCAGGTTGCCACCAGTTCGTGTTTCAAGTTATTGCATGCATACTATGGAGACCAGGTAGCCACCTGTCCATGACCCAAGTTAGTGCATACACACTGTAGAGGGCAGTTAGCAGCGGCACAGAATCCAAATCAGTGAAACAGACTGTTGAGGAAAGGTTGCTACAGGTCTATGTTCCAAATACCGACTTGCATATTGTGGACGCCAGGTAGCCACCTGTCCATGGTCGAAGTCAGTGCATAAATACTGTAGTTGGCAGGTAGCAGCAGCACAGGATCAAGGTCAGTGTAACAGACTGTAGAGGTAAGGTTCCAAGTCTATGCATACATACCGTGGAGACCAAGTAGCCGTCTTTCCCGATTTCACAGGTAAGTACTTATCCGAACTACAAATTCAATACAACTAATTCGAACACAACAGTTTTGTCAACCTTGACACTGTGCGGTTCTATGTCGTCACATGATTGGTTAGCGACACCTCTTCCCTCCTAACATTTACTGTTCCAATACTATCACACGACGCAGTATAATTACACAGTCTTCGATGTAAGCAGAACATTGGTGTTTGGTTTCTTGTAAGGCGTTTATTTGTAAATATAATAAAAATCTTTCTGGGAGTCAAATTTCCAATAGTCAACATTCCTTCAAATAATGAAACAATTCGTTTAAAAAACTGGTTTATAAATGGTAAAATGTCGGTATATTTATGAAAGAGATTACCTAACCACAATCGTCCTCTGTTGAACTGTGAGTGCTCTTATAAAGATCTTGTAATGTAAGCCTACTTGAAATGCTCATCGTGGCAAGAGCAAGCTATTATTCAAAGAGGGTGGGAAACGTAGATAAACTCACCTCTCAACAACACCAACTCTAACAATGCCATCCTTTTAGCGACAAATGTGACGACATTTACATGAGTTTAAGATTGCAGACGTTCAATGGATCATCTGCAATGAACATATTCACAATAAAAATTGCAATCGACCGTTATTAAAGACCAATATTAAGTATCAAAACCAGTCGTCTTATTGCAAACTATTGAACATTAATTCAGAAATTAGAAAGCACGAATAAAAGTAAATATAGGTATAATTTTGAGAAAAACAAAGCTCAAACGTAGTTTTTAATAGATGAATTTATTTAAGAAGAGTAGAATGGACAAAGTAATGGAGCGAAAAGAGGGATAGGGTCTACAGGGCTCCATATTATGAGTTGTTCTTCATACTAATTACCAAAGGTCTAATGTTCTGCTACTATATTCTATATAATATTCACATTTTATCAAACAACTTCTTACTTTAATTTTCAACTTCACATGTCAAACCTTCCGATAGAGAGCAGTTTGGACTCTCTCATAACATAACCTGATTCTCCATAATATGCTCAAACTCCCTTTCATAAGCGTAGATCGGGAGATCTGTAGTATTGTCCTGATAAAGAATTAACACCAGCTCCCAGTTATGTCGGATAATACCCTGCTTTCTTGCTCCATTATCTGCGCCTGCTATCAAGTTTATATTCAACAATAAAAACAAGTAATATAGAAAAAGCATTTTTAAAGTCAATTCTCACTAAGGACAACAAAGACAAATTTTATTTTAGTTACTTTTTATTTTATAATTATAATCAATATAAATATGTGTATATATATATATATATATATATATATATATATATATATATATATATATATATATATATATATATATATATATTATAACGTTCCTAGCCATCCACGTTGGGAGCCATTTTTATATAACGTACCTTTGCCATCCACGTTGGGCGACATTTGTTATATAACGAACCTTCACTTCAGGATAATTTTTACTCTTAGGAATTTAAATTAATAATCCAGCTACTTGCTTTTATAATTACAGATTTATTTTATCCTGAGATCAATATTGCATTTACAGGTAGTTCATATAATTCTTTTACTACTCTAATATTTGCAGATAGGCATCAAGACTCTTATTTTACTATTGATTTTTTAAAAATAATTCTAAATTTACTTTCTTTAGCTACCTAAGGGCGTGTATAAGTTACTGCACTTGGTTTGATAAATTTTATATTTCAATTAACTATGACTTTTTAATTAATTTATAAAAGTTTAAAAGATTCTTAATGTTTGTTGCTTTAAAGAGTTGGCTTTAAGTTAAAATAAATGTATTGTTTATTACTTTTTGGTTCCTTGTTTTACTTCACTTGACACAAATTCACTTAGTAATACTTTCCTATCAATTTCACTTTTCTTAATTTCTCGAAATGCTTCTTTTCCTTAACTGACTTTATTAATCACTCCCTTATTTTAATCTCACTTGTTACCCTTTAATCTCCCTCTTTATACTTCACTTTCTATTTAATAATCTCCCTAGCTACCCTTTAATCTCCCTTACTTTAAATTTCCACGTTACTTGTTTGAATTTGATATTTTTTTTTTTACTAAAAACTCAACATTACTTCTCCTTAAGTCCTACCACTTGACCCTTTCGAGTACTGAAAATTGACTGTCGTTCCTGAACATCCCCTTGGATCGTATCCGTTTGTGTTTCATCCCCTCTTCAAATTTGATTGGTTCCCTTTTGGCGCTCAAACTCTGGCTAGCTTATGAAAATTTGACACTTCCCGCACTTTCCTTTTTTGGCTCCGTGGGAATTTGTTGAACTTTCCCACAGGTGCATGTGTTTTTCTGTATACTCAGGGATTCCTAGTCATAAATCTCCCTGGTCCGTGGATGTCTAGGTAAAGCTTCTCTCCCATAAACGAGGCACATCTTGGTTTACTTACAATGAACCCCTTTCGAATTATTTTTATTTATGATATGCAGGTGTGTGCAGTAACTTATTTTGGCCGATAGATGTGGCAATAGACTAGCGCTAGCTAGGGATATTTCACAAGTTCAAATAATTTTACCAACAACCTTCTTAACTTAATGAATTTCGTTATAGCGTCCCCGATTAAAAGTTTTGATTAATTTTCAATTTATCCAAAAGTTTTATATCTAACTCCCAAATTTCTAATATGTTTTATTTATTTACTTCCCTATTGAAATGATAATTTATTTAATCAATTAATTACTTATATAATTTCATTAGGTCCTAAACCTATGATTGTGATCAGGATTATTATTACAAACTAATCTACACCTAGATACAAACATACTTCTATAACATAATACCTAATAAGGCGCACTATAGAATTGAACTCAATGACAATACTAAATTTACTTGCATCTTACTGTTTCTAGTACATTATAACACAATTATTTAATTTAATCCTTACATCATAATATCGTTATTCTGGTTTCTTGTTACAATGATCTAATGTCGCTGAAATACCATCTTCTAATTACTAAATTTGTTTCCTAATATTAATTTCATTGGCTGCAGAACAATTATTTTTAACATTGCTTAACCTTAAACAGCATTATGTAATTAACTCATTTTACAATAAATGAAATTAAATGGAGTGTTTGTTGTCCAGACTCTAGATACTGTAACCAAACCTAGCCAATAGTTCAAAATTTAACTACATTTACAAAAGCAATAATTACATATTTATCTTATCCTAAAATACAATTACTAAGTCCACTTGTCTAAGGGTGGTTAATAACCCCTTTTGACCCAACTGTTTTCACTTTCACTTTTGTTTTGGTTTATGGCTATCCCTTTTCAACATTTACGTCTCTATGATCACAATACGTTCATTGCCTATCATTTGTCCACATTGAAAGGGAAAAGGTTTTCTTTTTTTAACTGAGTCTTTCAGTGGAATGTTTACGTTTTGGGTCTTTTACCCTTAGCCTACTTTCACTTTATTCTATCTTTGTAACAAAATAACTTTCTGTTTCTGTGCTCAGTTTAAATGTTTATTACATGTTCTTTTTATACTCTACTTCTTAAATTTATATTCAATTATAACTAACATACTTTTTAAGTAATCGACATCTAATACCCCTCTCAATTTTTGGGTTTGTATCGCGACCAATTGATAACTAGTTGACCCAAACCGGACATTAAACTGATATTTTTATCCCTTTTCTGTCGGCATACAAACGTCTCTCCTTTGGGGGCATAAAGAACTCAAAAGTTGTTACTATCTAGGGCTGAAATTACAGCGAATTGGTGCGTTTGTGTGATTAATATTGGGCTCTGATCTGAGAGCGACTCAGGCCATAGAGGCAATACACTTTTTGAAAGCCAGAGAGAGTACATTTCGATAAATCCGTGTTTATAATTTTAAACAAGGAGGAAATGAAAGAACGAATAGTTATAGCAATTATCGCACAGAACAGTCTGCAATTATTACTGAGGAATTTGACTTGTCAGCACGTAATACAATTCAGAGCAACATTTTAGCGAGATTGATTCGCTTATTCTTAGAAATATGCTACCAGACAAACACTGTAGCAAATGGTGTAGAATATACTAAAAGAGGTCTGACTATAAATAACATCAACGAATATAAATGAGGATAATAATAACTAAAATATGTAAAGTTAGGAGTATAAAGTATAGGAGTATAACTAGAAGTGTAAAGTATAGGAGTATAAATAATTGGAAATACAAATAATATGCGAAGGAAGATGTATGTAGGAGCTGTAGGAACTGGACATCCAACACGAAGACATCCTAGGGGAATATATTAATTTTCACGAGTTTCCAGGATTAGAGAATCAGATATACATCTGGAACTGGGCAAAAAATACGAAGACATCCTGGAGGAATACACACTGAACGAACTTCTAGGTTTAGAGAAATTGACACTGTGCCTGTAGGAATTCCGCAATTGATCATCCATCTCGAAAACATCCTGAAGGAGTACTCAGATCAAGTATCCAGGATGGGATAGACTGCCCCTATAGGAACTGGGTACGAATATGAAGACATCCTGAAGAAACATATTCAGATCTAGTTTCCAGTATTAGAGAGACAGAAGATCCCCTCTAGGGACTGGGTACCCAACACGAAGAATTCCTTCCTGAAAAATATACACAGAACGACTTTTTTAAGATTAAAGGAACATATAATGAGGCTGTATGAATTGTGCATCCGACACGAAGATATCTTGAAGGAACATATTCTAAACGAGTTTCCAGGATTAGAGAGACAGAAAATCCCCTCTAGGGAGTGGGTACCCAACACGAAGAATTCCTTCCTGAAGAATATACACAGAACGACCTTTTTAAGATTAAAGAAACATATAATGAGGCTGTAGGAATTGTGCATCCGACACGAAGATATCTTGAAGGAATATATTCTAAACGAGTTTCCAGTATTAGAGAGACAGAAAATCCCCTCTAGGGAGTGGGTACCCAACACGAAGAATTCCTTCCTGAAGAATATACACAGAACGACCTTTTTAAGATTAAAGAAACATATAATGAGGCTGTAGGAATTGTGCATCCGACACGAAGATATCTTGAAGGAATATATTCTAAACGAGTTTCCAGTATTAGAGAGACAGAAAATCCCCTCTAGGGAGTGGGTACCCAACACGAAGAATTCCTTCCTGAAGAATATACACAGAACGACCTTTTTAAGATTAAAGAAACATATAATGAGGCTGTAGGAATTGTGCATCCGACACGAAGATATCTTGAAGGAATATATTCTAAACGAGTTTCCAGTTTTAGAGAGACAGAAAATCCCCTCTAGGGAGTGGGTACCCAACACGAAGAATTCCTTCCTGAAGAATATACACAGAACGACCTTTTTAAGATTAAAGAAACATATAATGAGGCTGTAGGAATTGTGCATCCGACACGAAGATATCTTGAAGGAACATATTCTAAACGAGTTTCCAGGATTAGAGAGACAGAAAATCCCCTCTAGGGAGTGGGTACCCAACACGAAGAATTCCTTCCTGAAGAATATACACAGAACGACCTTTTTAAGATTAAAGAAACATATAATGAGGCTGTAGGAATTGTGCATCCGACACGAAGATATCTTGAAGGAACATATTCTAAACGAGTTTCCAGGATTAGAGAGACAGAAAATCCCCTCTAGGGAGTGGGTACCCAACACGAAGAATTCCTTCCTGAAGAATATACACAGAACGACCTTTTTAAGATTAAAGGAACATATAATGAGGCTGTATGAATTGTGCATCCGACACGAAGATATCTTGAAGGAACATATTCTAAACGAGTTTCCAGTTTTAGAGAGACAGAAAATCCCCTCTAGGGAGTGGGTACCCAACACGAAGAATTCCTTCCTGAAGAATATACACAGAACGACCTTTTTAAGATTAAAGGAACATATAATGAGGCTGTATGAATTGTGCATCCGACACGAAGATATCTTGAAGGAACATATTCTAAACGAGTTTCCAGTATTAGAGAGACAGAAAATCCCCTCTAGGGAGTGGGTACCCAACACGAAGAATTCCTTCCTGAAGAATATACACAGAACGACTTTTTTAAGATTAAAGAAACATATAATGAGGCTGTAGGAATTGTGCATCCGACACGAAGATATCTTGAAGGAATATATTCTAAACGAGTTTCCAGTATTAGAGAGACAGAAAATCCCCTCTAGGGAGTGGGTACCCAACACGAAGAATTCCTTCCTGAAGAATATACACAGAACGACCTTTTTAAGATTAAAGAAACATATAATGAGGCTGTAGGAATTGTGCATCCGACACGAAGATATCTTGAAGGAATATATTCTAAACGAGTTTCCAGTATTAGAGAGACAGAAAATCCCCTCTAGGGAGTGGGTTCCCAACACGAAGAATTCCTTCCTGAAGAATATACACAGAACGACTTTTTTAAGATTAAAGAAACATATAATGAGGCTGTAGGAATTGTGCATCCGACACGAAGATATCTTGAAGGAATATATTCTAAACGAGTTTCCAGTATTAGAGAGACAGAAAATCCCCTCTAGGGAGTGGGTACCCAACACGAAGAATTCCTTCCTGAAGAATATACACAGAACGACCTTTTTAAGATTAAAGAAACATATAATGAGGCTGTAGGAATTGTGCATCCGACACGTAGATATCTTGAAGGAACATATTCTGAACGAGTTTGTAAGAAATTCAAAAGAGAAAATAGGTGAATATAGACGAAGAATACAAATAAAAACATCGGAATCAAATGAACTGTGCTTAAAATTGAAACACAAACCATACTGATCAGTAATGGGGCCCTTATTAAAAATATGTATTTGATTCCTCTTCGCCAAGGTATTCTGTCCTGATATGGGTAAATGTTAATATTTCGTTATTTATACTGTGAGACTAATCAGAAAGGTTGTACTCACGAGTACTTTGGTACCTGTTCCTGGAACCGTGACTGCTACGATTTCGCTCAAGTACTCGGGTGGCAATTTGTCAAACAAATCTATTCTTGGAATAAAATCAAGCCTAATGAGAGAGTCTGTTCGTGGAACGTAAACCCACTTCGGTGCAAGATGAACCTTGGCAATATGCATTTCTTGTTCGTGCTTTGGCAATGCGCTTTTTCCTTTCCTAACATATGTTCAGTAGAATCGCTGCAAATCATTGGGAAACTAAATATCAAATTTGGAACCGCCAGTTTTGTTTCGAAAACGTATTTTACTATTACAAATTCAAACAAATCAGAAATTCATATAGTGAAATGTCCTAAAGAACACTAACACACAAAAAACTTTCGGGAGAGGAATTTTTAGAAGACGTCACAGTATAAGATCATTCATTATTTAAGAAAAACACGCGGGACAATATCATTTTCCCATTTGAAAACAATATAATGCAGGCCTAATTACTTCTCATTACAAATAGTTCAATTAATTTTATATTTAAACAATTTATTACTATTTACAAATTGTGTTACTAGCATTGTCATATTAACGCTTGTCGACGCGTTTCGGAGAAGCTATAAAAGTTACTTAAAGATAATATGGCGATGGGTGGAATGGCAGGAAACTACGACTCTCAACACATTCATATTCTATTAGTTTTAATATTGCATCATACCCGGGTCAAGATTTGTATAATAAAAACACAGTATGTTTCCAGAGAATAAAATCACGTGTACGAATGAAAGCTATACGTAAAATAATATAGACATAGGCCTGATTAGTCACGGTAAGCAAAACTTTAAACAGAATGTAGCAGCCATCAACTATTTATTTTTTCAACTCCTATTACGTCACACATTTCATATATATATATATATATATATATATATATATATATATATATATATATATATATATATAATATATCTTGTTAAAATTTTCAATCGTTAATAAAAACTTTTCATTCATCCACTCACGGATAAAACAGAAATACATTTTTTTAAACTTGTAGTGGGTGACACTTTATGTTAATACAGCTTTTTCAAATATTAATTCAGTAAGTTTACTAAATTAATTTTTGTTTTATATGGGAAAAATGTTTCACAAAAGGTGCAAGGTACGCAATACTTTTTTCAAATAATAATTCAATAATTAAATTTAATTAATAATGAATTCATTTTAGTTTTATATAGAAGAACAAACTTTACACAAAAGGTGCAAGGTATGCAATATAGTATGCCGCCCTGCTTGGCTTAAAATACATGATAAATATGATTTCATAAAACAGCAGATTTTATTTTATAGGTTATGTGGTAGGACAGGTGTTTTAACGTATAGGTTATGTTACTTTATTAATTGTAATTATTTATTAAAAAGTAACTAAAATGAAATTTTTCTCTTGATCTAAGTAGGAATTTATTTTAAAAACTTTTTGTTTGTATTTGTATTTTTAAAATGACCAGCAAGTGCGATTATTATCGCCTACGAAAGAGAGAAGAATTTGTGAACACAGGTAGAGATATATGGGGGGATAATTCACAGCATCATGTTTACAGAGTTGCGTATCTGTTCATCTTCAGTTAACCTTAGTTTAAGAAAGTTAAGGAAGCGTAGATGGAATTAAGTAGGACCAAAGAAAGAACAAAATAATACTAGGCAAACAAGAACATGAAGGCATCGAGTAAACAGGGTTGCGTAACACGAATGAAGAGAGGTGTTTGTGTGGAACGTGTTTAAAAATATAAAATTATGTAGACAG